>VZTU01022015.1:0-17020 GCA_013400835.1 Zapornia atra | reverse complement strand
AGAGAGATGCCATTTTTCAAAAGCGTATAGACAAAGGATATATTACTGGGATTGTGGGAAATAATTCTAAAAGGAGTACATGAAAGCCCTAGGGTATATACAAATATCCTAAGGCCCCAGGATTCTAAGAGAATTAAAATAGTAACATGGTTCATTTATACAATATTTAATTGCTTTTCTTACATAGCACTATAGTGATAAAAATAGAAATCTACAACTTCATCTTTGGCCAAGAAGAATTTGAGATCAAATGAGGCATTTATCAGATGATAAATGCCTCAACTTCCATGGAAAATATGAGTCTGAAAACCTACAGCTGAATGCAGGATTTATTCTTTGTTTATCAACAAAAGAACAGCCTCCAGACACAAACATGAACTGAATGTCTTTTCGGTACAGTGGGTGACAATGGGCTGGGTGAATTTTTTCCTGACTGCTGATTTTTAAGATTTCCAAGATAAAAGTCCTGAAAGCACTTAGGCTGTGAGTATCTTTTCTTGGTAATTCTAGTCCACACATATAAGGAAATAAACAAGTTTACACTCCAAAACTTCACCAAAATTGGCATGTTGAAAGTAGTGGCCCCCATCACAGCATCAATAGCCAATAGAGTGGTTCGACAGAGGAGCAATCTGACAGTTGCAAAGCAGCTCCAGATTGGTTATCAAAGGTTAAGTCAGTCAAAATCCTAAATTTTCCACTATGTAAAGGCAAATCTTAATAAACTATGGAAAATAAATACAGAGAGAGAAATACTGTTACCATAAAAATTACTTTAGCACATGACAGATACTAGCATTACATAAATTACTCATTAGGAGTTGGACTTGATGATCCTTATGGGTCCCTTCCAACTCAGGATATTCTGTGATTCTATTAATAATATTTCACAGTATTTCTCCTAGGTGCAGCATTCTCACATATGTGCTTTTGTAAAAATTCAGATTACATTAAGAAGAGGTTTGTAGCCTTGTGGCCTTCAGAGATTCAGAGAAAAGCCTTTGAAAAAAAAAAAAATCTATCTGAAAGGATTACCTAAAGACTTAAAGCCACACTGAAACCAAGCAGGTTTTAAGGAAAAATGATACCTAAATTGATTTTCTTTGGAGAATTGGGCTTCTGACAATATTATTTCATTTATAAAACCATACCTTGTGAACAAAACACCATTTTGTTTAAATAAATGAACATGACCAAAAGGTGTTTATGGGTTTGGCCAAAACTGTAATAACAATGCACCACTGAAGCACTTTTCCACTAGAAATAAGTGGCATAATGTAAGTGTTTGATGGGCTGGTTTGCCCACAGTGACTACATCTCTCATCATAGGCAGATGAGAGGAGGAATTCCTGTATTTATCACAATAATCTCCTAGAAAGGAAACTCTAACACAGCTAGGAACATGTGGTCTTTTCTCACAGAAGAGAATAAAGACATCAACTACACGAAATACTCCTTTCAGAGGTATATTACTGGCGGTAATTTCAGTTCACTTTAATAGGCCTGCCTGCAAGCTGGCATTCAGAGGCAGCTCCATGTTATGTTCATCTTTTCTCGGAGACAGCGATCTTTAAGAAAGAACATGGTAGAGAATAACAGTTCATAAGGATTGCAGATGACCCTATTAAATCTGTTGCTCTATGCAGATCAGCACCTGAAACCAAGGACACACGTTTGAATCATGATGAAAAAAGATTAACCCAAAGCTGTCGTGAATTGGTGGATTGCAACCACTGCTATTCACTCAGCTAACAGCAAGCAAATGCTACTGGGCCAAAAACAAATTAGGATAGGCTACATGGGATCTCTTACTATATTTCCTAAGGGATGTCTAATGCAAAAAAACACTACAGAGAGCAAACGAGTTGTTGCATGTAAAGACCTCGCTCTTTATGGCAGCTGAAAGAGCTAACTAGGAGGCTACGACGGAAATAGTAAATCTGCTATAATGGCATTTCTGGAAGAATTTTAAATCCAATTTGTTTACAAGTAGATGACAAAACAATAGGCATTTTAATTCTTGTTATTTTTATTGTCTTGCAGTTGCAGTGAGACAATTTTGTTGTAAAATAGCAAAATCTACATGCACCAGCATTTAGGAAGCCATAGGAGAGAACAGAAGATTGAAAGAAAGAAAATTAATCCTATTCCATCTGCTTGTCTCAAAGAAAGGCATATGTCACTTCATCCTATTATTCAGCTCATACTCCAAAAGCTTTTAGTTTCTCTTTGTTCTCTTATCAGCAGTTTTGATTGAGTTTGGTAGTCAAGTGTACAGGCTCCTGTGATTTTAGTCTTCTCCAGGGTTACACACTGATAAGGCCAATAATTGACATTGTTATGCTGCAGTTTCTGCTGAAGAAATAAACATGGAAAGAAAACAGTTTTCTTTGTAGAGAGATGTCTCCAGTGACAGCTGTGAATTACTAACTAAATGGAAGCCCTGCCAGTGCATTTAGTTTAGCAGGTCACTTAAATTGCTCAGGAAGAACAAGAGTTTTTTCTTTGTTCGTGAAAATCTTTTTTATATTGAAATGGAGAAAACATAGAGATCCCTTTGTTGTATTTACCGAAAATAAATAAAAACATTGATTGGTGAGAGAAAAATACCTTATAGTAATCAAAAGTGCTTTTTCTGGAAACTTACAGGCTAATAAAATCAGATTTTCATCGTGTGGAAGATTTGATTTACAACATGGATGGTACCAGAATCTCTGCAAAATACAAACCATAAAGCCAGGCTCACAGGAAATCTTCCCAGACTATACACACCATGCACTACACCCTTCCCTTCCTTTAGCAGGAGTCAGACCAAACGTAACACTTGACAACACATGCAGATGAGAGGGGACCCCAATTTTGCATGGTGTTCCTTCCGGCCTACAAAAATGCATCCTGGGACCTCTATGTGCTTTGGTCTCAGTATCCTTAGAGCTGTAAAGCTCTGAACAAAAAACATACATATATTTCCTGTCACTTCATACAGGCTTCCAAAACAAGAACGGGGAAAATGTACTGGCAGAACAAAATGAACTTATATCTAGAGCTCAATTGTGTTATTCAACATGGTGACAAAAATTAAAATGTAATAATGAAGAAGCAGTGATTTCTCAACTACTATTGAAACCTTCTAAAACAAAACTGCTTTTTCTCTGCAATTAGGCTTTACAGAGATCCATGATTTTAGACTTCTGTTTCACAATGGCAGTATGGCTCTAACACTGTGTGCACCTTAGAACAGACAGCTAAGAATTACTAGATATTGAAATGTTTAAGAGGAAATTTTGTGAAGGCAAAACCATATTTTAGAACTGACAACTGCTGTTTCAAAATTGTACTTCAAGGCCAATTCATTGTCTAATTGTTTCAACAACTGTCAGAATCTCAGATATTTTCTGTATCTACACACAACAGCAACCACATACATCAGTGGGAGGGCTATTTGTCTGATACACAACAGAAATTTTGGGCTGATTCCTACAGTCATTGATGTTAAAGCCAGAAAAGATCATTACTTATCTTGGTCTGACCTCTTGTGTAGATAACAGGAACTAAACATAAATCTGTTTTTCTTTCAGGAAAAAATATTTGAAATCCTTAAGAGCTGAAGAAATTAATCACTTATTTTGTTAGTGCCTTAGGATTCCTTGCTATTGTATTTCTCACACATTAATCAATTCACCTATTGGTTTTCTTTTTGACAAACAAAATATTTTGAGCACTTCAGTCATCCCCTCTGAGCCCTTTCTGTGTCTTTGTCTTCAGACATCAGAACTGGATACAGTGTTACAAAAAACCAAACCAAAACATCCCACAAATCAAAGGGCAAAACCAAAGGTCTTATGTTCATTAATTTAAGGATCCAATTACTCTCATGTGCCACCGCATCATTCTGGAGTTCATGTTGAGATAGCTGTTAGCAATGCCCTCTAGGATCTCTTCAGAAGCCACGCATCCCAGGACTCAGTCTCTCACTCCAGAGACATGATGACCTATTCTACTTACCCTGTATTTGCAAAAAAATTTCATTTGACACTATAAAAAATACAGCTTGCCTGAAGAGGTCAGCTGAGTAAGTGATTCAAGTTTGGTTTATGAAACTGATCTGTTCTTCTCACTTTGTCAGAATGTCATACACAGACTTTAATTATCTGCTCTCTTATTAGTGGAAATGTTGAACACCATCATGCTAATTACTGACTTCCACAGAAGCTCACTAGAAGTGATCCTCTGGTATGACATAATAGTATGTTTTTGTTGGTACTGTGAAATGCAATTTAAAAGTAAAAAAAAAAACCCAAACAACCAAACTAACCCAAAAAAACTCCACAGTATGAAATCATTATCTTGTGCATTCACATCTATCAACCAAATACCACTAAAGAATAAAATCTAGTTGCACTGTCTTGTCTGTTACCTAACAGGTTCGCTTTTCAGGAATAAAGACAGATATGAAGCTGTTAGCAATGACAGGGGAAAAAAGTTTTGTATGTTCTTCTTAACTGAAGTTAAGAAAATTGGATATGTAACTAGATAAATAATAGTTATTAGAAAAATACTAGGTAAAGCTGATAGTATTTAACAGTTAAAATTAAAGCAGTATCTTTATCATCTCCATGAACATTACCATACTATTGCCTTCCCACAGAGTCTTCTGAGGTAGATAAGAATTACCACACATACAGGAAGAGCACATATATATTACAAGCCTGCCTCTGAAATCCATAAAAGAAAAGAGTGATAAAGCTATTTTTGTAGACAATACTAATAACATTCTTCCTGTTAGCTGGACACAATGTGGTCACTAGAAAACTGCAGTCTCTTTACATGATCATCCACCGATAACTTGGAGCTTCCCTATTAGTGCTGGAGCATGTCCAGAGAAGGGCAACAAGGCTGGTGAGGGGACTGGAAGACAAATATTATGAGGAGAGGCTGAGGGAACTGGGACAGTTTAGTCTGGGGAAGAGAAGGCTCAGGGGAGACCTTATTGCTCTCTACAACTACCTGACAGGAAGCTGTAGAGAAGTGAGGACTGACTTCTTCTCCCTAGTGACAAACAATAGGACAATGGCCTCACGTTGCACCAGGGGAGGTTTAGATTAGATGTTAGGAACAATTTATTCACAGAGAGGGTTGATAGGCATAGGAACAGGCTGCCCAGGGATGTGGTAAAGCTGCCATTCCCGGAGGTATTTAAAAAATGGGTAGATGTGGTGCTTAGGGACCATGTTTAGTGGTGGATTTGGCAGGTTGGGTTGATGGTTGGACTTGATCTGAAAGGTCCCTACCAACCAAGACAATTCTTTGATTCCTGAGAATTAGGAAAAGGCTTTCGATAGCACTCTCAAGTGTGCAATGCCTACCCGGGAAGCAAACCAACCCATCACTAAGAAGAGTTCTGATAAGCTGTACATGGTGAATACATTAACAAAAAGCAAGAGTATTCAAAAGCTTCATGGAAGCAAAATATTTATATATACAAGGCAATCTAAATAGCTAAAAATCTTTCTGAAAAGTAAACAAAACGTAAATAAAGGTAATCAAATGTCAAATTCTTTCATCACAGTTTCACATTCATGACCTACACAGTATCTCTTATTGGTAAGTGATCATGCTGCCACAAGGGAAATGATAACACGCTCAGCAAGACTGAAATAGGACGAGACAGAATCCTTGCAGCCCCAGCGAACCATGAAGTCAGTCTACTTATGATGACTGGAACCAGTCCAACCCTAATGCCACCTCATTTACTTTTTAACATTCTGTTGAGATAGCGAAGTTGCAGCACAGATTTGGAAAGCTGCAACAGTCCACTGCTGATTCATGCTGTTAAATCACGCTGTTATTACATTATATTTATGCTGCTATCACACTACTTTATGATGGGAGACTTCATTATGGTCTGAGCCAGAGCAGATGATGAACTACATGTCAAGAATAAACAACACTTGCTTGCCTGCATTAAAATACATAAAGTCTATACTTCAGGTGAAATTAATTCTAGTGATAAAGAAGCATTACAAGTTTCAGATACAGTCACACAGAACTCTATTTCAGTAATTGCACAAACAGACAGGCATGTTTTGCCAAATGAAAGGTTTAGCTGTTAATCACATGGGGACAGCAGATAGGTTGAAACAGTAAGAGAGTCCTTTTCCTTTGATCCAAACGGACTATCTTTAGCTGTGTCCTTAAGGAGTTCCGTGCTTCGGATTTTTCTAGTGCTTCTTATGGTGCACCTGCAGCAACTTGATTTAGCAACTCTAAACCAATGATTTTCAAAAGATTCCTAAGAACCTGAACAGTAGGAGAAGATAATCAATCGTTCCCTTATAAAATTTCACCCTCTGGGCTACTGACAAATTTTACCTGAAAAGCCAAAACTTCAACGCCTCTAGATTTTAATACCTGATCTGATGTCAAACAGGTGGCTCAGAACATTTCTAAAGAAAACAGTCATAGATATCATCTATGTAAGATATAGATGACAGATCATCTAACTTGAAATACTAAAATAGATCATTAAAAATATAAGCCATTTTGAAACCAGTACATCTTAAAGTTCTGTTGAGATAGTGAAGTTGACTTCTAGAAAGCATCAAAATCCTTACCTTCAGTGTAATTATGCTTTTAGTTCAGAGTTAAAGAAATAAGACATTAAATCTCAGCAGAGCATCAGGTACATCTTACCCATCTGCAGTTTAGACACATAATGACAGCAACTTCTAGCTAGATTTTATGTAAAACAGACCGTGACCTGCATCCTTTAGATATATATATGTGAATATCATGCAAGCAATGTAAATATTTTTGTTCTTCCCCATAATTTTATCATTTCAGTTAATGGATTGGGCAGTTAGCTAGCACAAAACTCTCTGAAATTCACAACATGAATGAATTTTAGTAATCAACAGCAGATTAAAGTATACCCATTGAAAGCATACCCAATGAAAGCAAGCCCAAACATTCTGAACTGGCTTTTCATAAAAACTTTTCAATGTTAGGTTTCATGGATATAAGCTAGTTAAGAGACTGAAGACACACTGTGTTCAGTGAAGGGTCTTATTAACATCTTTGGAGTCCCTTATACTCTTAAGTAGGTTTTTAATGGAGTAAGTGATGTCAGTAATGAGAAAGCACAGAATTCAACTGAGTGCTTAGATACTTTGAGTCAGAGATATGAACTTTTTACCTTCTGTGAAAATAAGGATTGTCTATAAAAATCATCTGAATAAAAAGGTATCAATAATATGTAATCACCTTTCAGAACAGAACTGAAACTTAAGAGATTTAAAAATATTGTGAATTAGAATAAGGGCTCAGATCTCACTTTCCAGTCGGTCTTTATTCCAATCACTAAACAATACTGTGCACTGATCACCTAAAGAAACCTTCTATCCAAAAATGTTTATTTTAATTTCTAATTTTGATCGAGTCTTCAAATAAATTCAGTAATTTCATTACAGAGTTGTATTGGGTTTGTGTGGCAACGTTCTCATAAACAGAGAGAGCTACAGGGATAACTTCTGTGAAAAGCTGCTAGAAGCTTCCAAGATGTTCAACAGAGCCAATGCCAGCTGGCTTCAAGACAGACCCAATGGTGGCCAAGGCTAAGCTCATCACCCACGATGGTAGCGACTCTGGGGTAACAGAGTTAAGACGGGGGAGAAAAAAACCTGTGCAACTGTAGCCAGAGAAGAGTGAGAGTATGTGAGAGGAACAACTCTGCAGACACCAAGGTCAGTGAAGAAGGAGGGGAAGGAGGTGCTCCAGGCACTGGGGCAGTGTTAGTCCTGCAGCCCATGGGTAAGATGAAAGGCTGTCCCCCTGCGGCCCATGGAGGTTGACGGTGGAGCAGATACGCACCTGCAGCCCATGCAGCACACCACGCCAGAGCAGGTGGATGTATGCAAACCTCCTGGGAAGTTCATGCTGGAGCAAGGTCCTCTCAGGACCCATAGAAAGAGGAGCCCACACTACAGCAGGTCTCCTGACAGGCAGGATTTGTGACTCCACGAGGAGTCTGAAGGTCTGCACCCAGTGGAAGGGACCCACACTGAAGAATTCAATTGAGGACTGTCTTCTGTGACAGGGACCCCATGCGGGACCATGGAAAGAGTGTGAGTAGTTCTCCCCCTGAGGAGGAAGGAACAGCAGAGACAACATCTGATGAACTGACTGCCCCATTCCCCATCCCTGTGTGATACTGGGAAGAAGGGAGAAAAATCACAAGTGAAGTTGAGCTCAGGAAAAAGGGAGGGATGGGGAGAAGGATTTTTTAAGATTTGATTTTATTTCTCATTGCCTTGTTCTGATTTTGATGGTAAAATTAATTTCTCTAAGTTGAGTCTCATTTGTCTGTGATGGTAAATGGTGAATGATCGCTCCCTGTTCTAATGTCGAATCATGAGCCTTTCATTATGGTTTCCCTTCCCTGTCCATCTGGGGAGAAGAGCGATAGAGCAGCTCTGGTAGGTACCTGGTCTCCAGACAGGGTCAACCCACCACCAGACTATAATTCTGGGTACTGAATTTCTTTTGCTTAAAGAACTCAAATTCCATTGCTCTGAAATAAACTGGGATACTTTCCAATCTGTTTAAATTTGTGGTATCTATTGAAAGACTTGACATATTTTTCGATCATGTCATTTTCCCTTAAATTAAATTTATATTTATTCTATGTCTACTTCTCTCCCTATTAAGTCTGCAGAAAAGGACATTGTGTAATAAATGTTAAAACTCCTTCCAATTTCATGTATCCAGCATTAGTCCTTTTCTTTTGGTCAACTTTCTCAAATTTGTTGGTATTCATCCCATCACTTTTAGCTGAATTAGTTCCAGTATAATTTGTTGACACACTGACAGTCTTGCACTTTCTTACAGTAAATGCCCTCTATTATGTAGATATTTTTATCCTAAGGCTCAAATTGTTAAGGCAGGCAACTTCACTGAAGACAAAATATGGTAATTCTGCAATTAAGAAAAACTCAGTGTTTACTCTGAGAAAGAAATGATTAAACCATTCAATATATGGCATGATTGTAATATCGCAAAAATTAAATCTGGACTGTCAAGAACAGCCAATGAAACATACAAGAATCAAAAATGTCCTTCAGTTCCAAGAAGAGTAGCGTTCTGTTAAACAGGTGATAATTCAAACGTCATGGAAAGTTACACTTTATGTGCTGTTTCAATACATAAATCACAGATGCAAAGTACAGAGATGAATACATTAAAAAATTTATTCACTTTTGTTTTCTTTTTAACCAAAAAGATAGCATAGACAGCCTTTTCTGCTTCAGATGTTTTTCATTGGGTTTTGTTACTGTTGTTTGAGGGTTTTTGAACATGAAGGGAGACTCAATACCTTTGAAGCTTTGCCTGTTCTAATTTCTGATTACAATTTCATTTTCTGCTGGCAGAAAGTCTCGTTTGGTTTTGGTGCCCACTTAAGATCAGCTAAGAGCAGCATATCCAGAATGAAACAGCACTTTTTAAAAAACAAGGATGACACCAGAATAGATATGTAAAAACCTCAGCTCAGCTTTTTCATCTCATTTTCTGCCAGGATCTTATTATGCAGTATTAACAATGATATGCGTTAGTCTCGACTATAAAATGGAAAAAGTAAAACCTTCACATCTTGTTAAAATGCTTTGCAAATTATACTTGAATTGCTCTGCATATTTGCAAAACATTTTTGGTTTTGAAGCCTATTTATCGAACTTACATTTTATTGATTCCTAATGTGCCCAAGTGAATATGCTTTGAAAAGAAGTATGATTGTATTTATGTAACAGCAACATGCCTCTGGATCCCTGAGGTCCTACTCAAAATATTCAAAAAGACTATGCCCTTTCTCTCTCCATGTACAATTTAACTCTTTAACAGTAGCATTTACTAAAACCAGTGAGTTGAATTTGTCAAATAACTCAATTGAAATCAAAATGGAGTAATTACTCTGATTCACTTAAAGCCACCCAAAGACCCAGAGGATTATCAAGGAACTACTTCATGGATAAGTGAACGAAAATCAGTCCTTATTCTTGCATCTCTTCCAAAGGCTTATTAAATAAATGATACTTTTCATACCCATTGTATCTTATGTATATAACTTTCATCTCATTCTTTTTTTCTAGAATAAGTGGAATGGAATTCAATTTCAATTATGACATACAATGTGATTTTTAGATGCAATCATAACTACTTAACCATTCTAGCTTCTCACTCAAATGTAATTATAAAATTGTGCCAGAACCATAATTTTAAAAGTTTAGCAAAAGTTATTTAAGCAAACTCACTGAAACAATGACTAGATTTGTTAGAAACCATCAGAAGCCTGCTGTCCCTACCTATTAGATATATTGGGGCTGGGAATCACCACCCCTGTGTTATCCTGATAATCTGGAGAAACATAAAATAAAGATAGGTGCCATGTGCTGCAACAATACATCTGTATTTCTGTTTAAAAACCCACAACCTGCAATCCTGGCATTAGAAACAGCAATGTAAAATTATTTTCTGATCTCAAACAGCTTGATGACAATAAATTACTTGTGTGTCTATTCCACCATTGTAAAATAACTAGTACGGCATTTCATCCTACTTTTTGTAATCACTTCTGAGCCTAGTACTGAGAAGTATAATTCAGCATAGAATAAAATTAGATATAGTGACTAAGCCAGAAACATACAGAGTTTCCCTCTATTAAATGCTAATAAAGCAACTGGAGACATCACTTTATTCGATTGCCATAGGTCCAGTGAGTGACACTTGCGTTATTTCTGCTTTGTAGTTTACTCCAACAACAACAGCACAAGATCCAGCATCAGCTAAACATTTAGCCCTTTCCAGATTTTCAGAATACATAAAATTAGGAAAGAAAGGCCAAGTACTACACTTCAGGAAAATGTTGTTATCCATCATTACATAGCTTATGCACGAATGCTTTCAGGAACTCATCAGAATACATGGAGTTGAAAACTAGTTTCTACAACACTGTTCATAAAGAAACCTTCTTTAAAACAACAATTACACTACACTCAGTCCAGGTCAGTCTCATTTACTCTGAAAGTTGCATTTGCTATTTATTTTTGTTGCTACATCTGAGCCTATTTATTGTGTGTCAGTTCATTCTACGAGGACAACCTTCAACAAAAACAATCAAGCAAAGGACACAAAGCCATATTAAACATTTTCGTGCAATTAAAACAACAATATTCATGAATACAATAGAGGAAAAAAGCACTCCATCTAGCACAAATTTCTCTAAGCAATTTCCATTAAAAAATTGAGAATTAATTCCCAGGGCAAATAGGAAAAAGCTGACCAATGGCACTGTAAGGTTAATGGGATCAATCTAATCACATTCAAAATATGCAATTTTCAGGGAGTATAATGAAATAAAGATTTTGGCAAACTGCAGAACTATGCAGATATGTAACAATAGGTAGTCAGCTTTACAAGATTGAAGTGTTAGGATCTTATGGTACCCAGTGTCTGAGAAAGAAAATACTACTATGCTATTTTTACTGGAATGGTCTCAAGTTCTACTTGAGATAACTTTTCATATCCTCTGTTTCTTGTCATCTTTTGTATTTCCTTGTTCAGGAAACTCCAATTCTGAAAACACTATTATGGTAGATAGCTAGAGACCAAGTGATATGTTAAAAATCTTTTTTAGATTGTTCTCCTACCCAATCACTATACAAAATGGATAGTACAGGAAAGGTTTAAATCAATAAATTACATTAAATCAATTATTGGCAAGAGTATGAAGAACACATAGTATCATTTTTACAGAATGACTATAAATAAAAATACATTCTAGGGTTCACTCAGTTACAGTAAAAGGATACAATTCATTACTAAATGAGTTAAATTAACATATTCAGAACTAGAAAATAGGTATCATTGTTTGTACATTTGAAAATCATCTTCCTATCACTACCACATGAACGTGTTTTCCACCAAAACTGTACTGTATTCAAAGCTGTAATACTAATTTCCTTCCAGTCCAATAATAACAATAACAATAACAATAATAATAAAAAAATAGATCTAGACAGAAGTGGGGAAGGTTCCAGACTCTCTCGTGGTCAAGTAACTCTGCCCTGAAGAAGAATGAATGCATGCTAAAGAAACACTTAACTTTTGTTTCCCACAAAAACACCCAGAATTTAAAAGTATCTTTCAAGCAGTATGAACTGTATAAAAATCATGCTCTACAATTTTTCTCCACACAACAGCAAGTTTTGTAGGTGGAATGCGGTTTAATAAAAGCAAGTGTAGAGTCTTGGACCTGGGAAGGAATAACTGCTTCTATCAGTACAGGCTGGGGGATGACCTGTTGAAGAGGAGCTCTGTGGAGAAGGACCTGGAAGTCCTGGTGGATGACAGGTTGGCCATGAGCCAGCAGTGTGCCCTGGTGGCTAAGACAGCCAATGGGATCCTGGGGTGCATCAAAAGAAGCCTTGTCAGCAGGTCAAAGGAGGGGATCTTCCCCCTCTACTGTGCCCTGGTCAAGGCCCACCTGGGGTACTGTATCCAGTTCTGGGCTCTCTGGTATAAAAAAGACAGGGATCTCCTGGAGAGAGTCCAGCAGAGTGCCACAAAGATGATAAGGGCCTGGAGCATCTCTCCTATGAGGAAAGGCTGAATGAACTGGGGCTGTTTAGCCTTCAGAAAAGAAGACTGAGATGGGATGTGATCAATGTTTATAAATATCTGAAGTGTGGGACACAGGGGGAAATGGCCAGCCCCTTTTCAGTGGTCTGTGGAGATAGGACAAGGGGCAATGGCCTCAAGTTGTGGCACAGGAAGTTCCGCACCAACATGTGGAAGAACCTTTTCACAGTGAGGGTGACAGAGCCCTGGGACAGGCTGCCCAGGGGGGTTGTGGAGTCTCCTTCTCTGGACATATTCATGACCCGTCTGGACACCTCCCTGTGTGACCTGTCCTAGGGAACCTGCTTTGGCAGGGGGGTTGGACCCAATGATCTCTGGAGGTGCCTTCCAACCCCTACAATTCTGTGATTCTGTAATTACATTTAATATCTCTTTCTCTCTATTCAGCAATCTCCACTGGATTGGTTTCTGGATGCTTAAGGGCTTCCCTCCCTTCTCTTTACTGATGTCTCTAGCAACAATATTAGGGCTTGCAAGGAAGTCTTCAAAGTATCTTCAATATTCAGACACCTAAATGAAGGCACTTAACAGATGCATTCTAATTTCTGCCAATGCCATGGTCCTTTCTAATTAATGGAGTGAAATAAATATTTGCAGAAGGTAGGGTGAGATCAGAAGTGACTGCTTCACACTCCTGTCTTTCTACTGGCTACAAATGTAATTTAAAGTGACTTTATTTCTAATTTAGACCTGGCTCACAGGATTGGCTTTATTTCATTAAACTTTAAGCCTAACTACATAATGCAACCCGTTTTCAATCTAACTGGTCTCTGTAACATAAATCATATCTACATTTAATATTTGTACTGAACTATGCACCTGGGTAACATTTTTCTATTGTCACTTAAAAGATTAACATTTAAAAAAATAAGGAAGACCAATATTAGGTAATGTTGCATACAACTGATTTAGCAAATAGAAATGAGTGCTAATTTTGTCATACAGTTGCTTTGTTCTTTTTGAAGAACACAGAAAAACATTAGAGCTACAACTCGCTCGTACTGATATACTGTACTACAACCTCAGCTGTCAAATATGCTAATTCTGTTGTCAAAGATTTTGTTCTGCATGAAAGAAGGGGTAGAATGAATTGCTGTGTATTGCACATGAAATCCAAGCATGAAACTGCACTTTCAGTGCTCACATTTGTACTTTTAAATTTGATGAATCATCTAAAATTGCAACATATTCCCTGACTCTGACAAAAGCAAACTAGTCAAATGGTAACTTAATTTGGAACTAACTGCAGAGAAACCTTGCACTGGCTAAATGCAATTTTTCAAATGGCATGAACATTGACATGGACAAGGTCACTGGCAATCACAGGAAAACCATTCACTGTGTTGTTCTTACCTCTTACACATTTGTTCTAAAAACAATCACTGAAGCTTTTATAGTGACGTACCCTTTCAGATGTTCTAAACTAATGTGCTGGGGAAGAAGGCACTTATTACATCCCAGTAGATTGATTTTCAGATCTGTCAAACTCCTGAGTAATAAATGACATCGTAAAAGCCACGCACCTTCAAATTACACTTCAGTAGATTAGGGTAAAAATGAAAATAAAGTTATTAACACTCATAATAAAGACTACTATTACAAATCCATATAAAAGATGAAGAAAACCAAGAAAATTTATTTATTCTACTTATATCAATATAAAAACCTGAAGACTCTTATCCTGTTTTTCATCAGCAAGGTTTCACTTTTCTATTTTTCATGCTGCATTCCTAATAAGAAAAGTCCTATGGAAGCATTATGCCAGCCCTTAATAGCTGCTAGTCTCCTTCATCAGGGATTTTGAAAATTTCTTTCTGCTTTGTCAATCTTATTTCAGTATAAATGATTTTAAAAACCCCCCAACAATATTCTTTAGAGTAGAAGATGAGTCTGTTAGAAGCTAGCCAGATCTCCCACGGTAAGTCGTGGCTGCAGTAATTAGATATTTACCTCTTTCCATAAGTAGCTAAAATCTACTACCCAAGGACTTCTATTTTTGCTCAATTGCTTTTGAGAGAGCAAGGCTTAGTTTTCACTGACTCCTGTGATTTACCTGACAATATTAGAGTAGTACATAGCACAAAGTAACTTCTGAGATTCAGCAGCAAATACATTTTTTTTTTCCCAAGCTACTTGCAATTCAGTATCATGGCACTATAACTTGCAGTTTTACTACGTATAACTGTTCCAAATATTTTGAGGAGTAACTATGACTTCTGGGAGAGGGAGCTACATAGAAAGAGGGCAACAGAAGCAGATTTCAAATTCAAATACAAACCCCAAAATTTATCTGTATTGCTGCGGGTAAGCTAAATGTTATTTTTTAAAAGTCAGATATATGAGTTATGTATTATTGCTATGAACTCTTGCCCTATAAACTCAAGCAAAAGAATGAAAAAATAGGTGAATATAGGTATAAAATATATGCGTTGCTAGCTGAATAAAATATAAATCAAAAGTGGGGTTTGGTTTTTTGTTTGTGAGGGTTTTTTATGATGTCTATTGTCAGCTTTGCCTATTTAAAGCTTTTGAGGAAAAACAATGTATAAAATAGGAAAAATAAGCTTGCAGTCTCATCAGAAGAAAAAGAATACAGAAAGCCACGCTGAAGCTTCATGAGTAAGAAAAAGTAGTGTTAGGAGTTTCATTTCATTGTTCATGATCCTTAAACCATTTTTAATGTACTATATAAACTGGTCAGAATCTTTCAGTAACTTTCTAGACAGAAGTCATGTCCTCCTCCTGGTAGAAGGCAAACATCTCTAGTTTAAGTTAAAAGAAGGATAATGTGGAGTCTATCTATTCTTTATATTTCAGATTAATATTGAAGTTTGGAGACAATAATTGCTATGTGACCAAACTGGTATTTTTAAGACAGAATGAAAGATCTCTGCATTTAATTTACGATACATTTGCATGTGGAGATCAAGTCAAAATATTCATGATAATCAAAAGATTCAGCAGCTTTTGACTAAATTGAGTAGACTTGCTAACAGAGCAGTTTAAATAGAGACTCTAACAGCTGAATTTGGGACCAATGGACACCTGATGATTCTTCCCCTACAAGACCGTATTTAGATACAGCTTTTACCACTCACCTCATTCTCAGCTGATTAAGCTCTGTGCCTTGAAAAATAACATCAGGAATTTTAGTACTGTAAGTTCACTCTTCTGAATATAAATGATTTAACAGCGCTAACTCCCAGTTGTCTACTACCAGCACTCCAAGATTAAGGAGCAACAGCTTTAGATTGCTAACTATGATGTTCAAAGTCTAAACCAGCAGAGCTTCCAGGTTCTTGCAACACATGACAATATACTGAATATCTTCCAAATGCACTCACAGTGGGGAATAAAAATCACAGCAATGTTAGCAGTCAGGCTCTTTAAAGTCAAATAGATTTCCAGGTTCACAGTCTTTAACTCTTTACAGAGGTTTTGGTATATTCACAGAAAAGACCCTGTTAGCTTCTGTATGTAGAAGAGTGAGGGCGCAGGATCCAGAACCACAACAACATCTAATCATAGAACTTAGCGAAGGGTAAACACTCCTCTGCTCAGAAAACTAATCAGTTCAGAAACATTACTCTTCTTTTTCTTTTTTTTTTTCTTTAATTTAGAAGCATTTATTTTTACTGCAGAAGCAATAGAAACTAAATTTCTAGCACAGTACACACAGAGAAGCTAAATTAAAATTATATTAATTAGTTATGCCGCATATCATAAGAAGTGAGAAGTCCTGTATTTTAATGCAGATAAAAGAACTATTTAAGAACTTGCATCATAAACAAGGTAACAAAAGATTTATAAATCCTGCATTACTGTAGTTGAGCATCAATAGATGGTATAAAATCATCTTTCTGATATATATCATGTTCCTATAGCACATACTCACTAGGAAGGATATTCATATCAAACCTTTTAAAACCTGTTACTTATGCCAACAGCGGTGTGAATTGAATTTGCCTTCTTGTTACTCAGTCACCTCTGTAAACATCTACTAATCACATTTTTAGGGTGCAAAGTTATATTGTTTAACTTATGTAGCTGTAGCAAATACTGTATAGAATTAGGTATCTCTTTCTTTAAAGCTTTCTTTTTAAACTACTTTAATAGAAAATTCAGTTCACATGAAAAGTAAACTCAATAAATTTAACAGTCTAAAAAATCTGATAAACACAAGCTACAGACTCCTTTTTCATTGCATAAAAGGCTGTAATGCTGCAGTGAAGAAATCTGGCAGACAAGCCCAAGAAGGAAACCAGGAGACAACATGCTGATCACCTACACGTTCTTAGAGAACGTATCTAGGAAACAAGTATTTCCAGTT
>VZTU01022014.1:167764-179691 GCA_013400835.1 Zapornia atra | reverse complement strand
CTGCACAAGCACCGAGAGCTGCTTCGGTGGCTCCGCTCCCCGCATTGCTGCGGGTTACCATCGGGAGTCGAGCCTGTTCAGGCTGCTGCTTTTTCGGCATTTGCGAAATGAGTTCTGAAAACAAAAAGGTGGTGAGAACAATGGAGTAAAGCCTGCGCGTTGCGGGCTGCCGTCGCGGGGCTTGGCTCCCTGCTTCCTAAGTGGCTGCAATTAAAAGTTCTCTTAAACTTCGGAAACGTTATCTTTTGAGGCCGATAACCCGTGAATGAGGAAATCCGTCTGTGTATCTCTCCCTCTGTGCTTTAAAAACGCTATCGCTTATTTTATTGAAGAACTATGGCTGACTCATGCAAATCTTTCTTTTCGCTTTACCCTCCTCCTTCTCAAACATCTTTACATATCAAATATTGCCTTTTGGCTCAGGCCTCAGAAAACTGACAGCTTTGTAAAGCATCAGCCGAGAAGCCAGACTGCGTTCAGTATGCGCTTGGAATTAATAGTTCTTAAGTGAAAAGCTTTGAAGTCTTAAGGGTAATTTCACAGGTGCATTTTTCTGCCTGATTTTGTGATGCCGAATAGTAAATCTTCTGTTCTTCCCGGCTTAGGTCTCAGAGCATCAGACCTGGATTACTGTCTTAAATACCTGCACGTTTCTGCCACGGCAGCAGATGGCAAAATATAATTAAGGAGTAATGTCACTACCATCGCCTCGTGTGATTTGTTTCCTTGTCCTTGCAGAGGTAAAAGTGCTGTAGTCTGCCATGAGGTGACACGCTTCACCTACGGACGGTCTCGTAAGCCCTTCAAACAGAGAGCTGGTAAGGCCTGCCCAGGATTAGTGTGTCAGGCATCGAAGGAGAGCTCCTGTGAGTGCTGCAGCCTTTGAAACAATACTCCGGCGTGCTTCAAGGGGCTCAGGGAGCTTTTTTTTTTTTTTGGTAGGGGGTGATGACTGTGGAGCACCACCTCCTTCTGAGTAAGGGGTGCCTGTGTGCAGAGGTCTGGCTTTGGGCACCCCAGGGCTTCATCCTGACCCTGCTTTTTTTTTTTTTTTTTCTCCCAGGTTTCCTCATTTCCTTCCCCCAGCCTCACAACTGACAGCACGCATTAACTTTGACCACTTACTACAAGGAATAATGTAAATACACTGGTGGCAGCAGAGGTAGTATTCAGTGTACATTGCATCTTATTTCAAATAGCCTTCTGGAGCTTTACTGTGCTGGGGTCTTTTTCAGGCTTGCAGTACTGAATCCAGCAGCATAGCATGCTCAACTCAGGATTTTTACCTTCAGCTAATGGTATGAAGATGCTAACTGCACTTGAGATAGGAATTTGGGTTTATCTCTTCCTGGTCACCTGAGACTATAATGTTACATTGTAAGTGGCTATAGGATAGACTGTAGCTAGAAGCTAGCAATGTTTTGTTGGTTTCTTTTTTTTAAGGAATGTTTACTTTTTGCTATCAACAAATTCTTTGCCCTGAGATACTTACTAATGGACTCGCACTCACTCTGATGGACTGTGAGCCAAAAGTCTGTGTGAGATGCTGTCCAGAGTGAATGATAATGAACCAGGGCCCCTGTGAAGAGTTTCTAATGTTCATTAAGCACTTTCGCCTTCCCTTACAGGGCCTACAAAGCCTGTTTTAAAAATGTATTACCTCTTCCTTTTCAGTAGACGTGAAACAACGCTAATGTTATGCATATGCTAAAGTGTTGTATAAACGTCAGCTGAATCTGTAAGGCAGCAGCATTCCCTCCATTTTATTGTTTGATGAAACAGAAAGAAGTCTAAATTACTTGCCTGAAGCTACGTACTGTAACGGTGGCAGAGATGGAACTAATCTGTATTTCTGCAGCCCCCTCCAATATTCTGCCCAGTAGCTTATGGGCTCTCGCTACGAGGCGCTGCATCTGCTGCACGGGGACTACTGTATGCCACTCAAACTTTCTTGAAGGTTTTTTTTCCCCTCTCCCCAGGTATGGTCTGGTCTGTGAGATTAACAGTATGTTTTTAACATGATAATGGAAGATGCATTTAATAGGAATACTTGATTTTTTTTTTTTTTGAGTGATGATCGTACCCTGCAGCTGACAGAGACCAGTTGATACTGTGATGACTTAGCTGTGGGAGTATTACGTAAAGTAGGTCAATTTTTAAGTCTCGTAGTCTGAAGCTGAAGAGACTCCAGGTTTAAAACTTACGTTTTGTTCATGCATATTACTGGTATTTCCAAGTTTGAACATAACTGAAAGTTCTTGGGGAGGAGGGAAATGGGGTTTTTTTTTGGGGGGGTGGTGTTGATTCGGGGTGGTTTATTGGCCATTTATATTGTAGTGACTGAACTCAATCACTTGAACTTGAAGAGGGAGGGGAAACACCAGCTGCTTTCATTTCTTCAGTTTCCAGTTTGCAACACTCCAGTGAAAGGGAAGCTTAAAGGTAATTTTAAAGCAGGGAAAGGAAAAGCAGCGATACATTTGTTGGGTTTTTTTTTTAATTATAAAAAGCACCGAGCTTTTGTGTGATCTAGCAGATGTGGAATTTGCAGAGGAATACATGCATTGCTGCAAGATCCAAATTTGCATTTTTAAACATTCTGGTTCCCCCCCACCCCCCCAGTCCTTTGCATGGCTTTCTTCCCAACTCCAAATGTAAACCAAGTGTAAATGGTGCATTGTTTGCCTTAGGGGCCAGACAGTTTGAAAACAATAGTGCTGATGGATTTGACTGCCTCTGTGTAAGATTAAGGGGACATTAACTTTCAAGTCTAATAATGCAAATTTCAGTGTTGCCAAACCCAAACTTCCCTTAAATGTTTCCTGATAGCCCTAAATGCCCCTATGCTATGGGCCAGAATTTCAGCTGACGGTTTTTAGCTCTTCACCTTCAATCCCCTTAACCTGTTATTAGGGCTTTAGAGAAAAGGGGCAATATACCTGGAGTTTAATGTCATGGATGTCGGGTTTTTTATACTTAACTACCATTTAAAAAAAATAAAGTGGTAGGAAGCCACCAGGAAACTTAAAAGCTGCAAATCGCTTGTAAAATTCAGGTCTAATATGTGAGGAGTACTTGGCGCTGAAATTCAGATACATTTTGGCAAGATTACTGTTTCCTGTATTTGGTGTTCTCTTACATCTTTGATGGGTTGGTTGTTTTGCTGTCTCGTTACTACTGGGAATATTGGATGTGATCCTTCTTGGGTTTTCAACCGGCAGGTTTTATTTGGGAACTCTTGGTTTTCATTTGTAGGAGTGAGTTCATTTCGGTCGGTCACAAAAGGAAGAAAAAAGATTTCTCAATGAATCAGTAGGTAGAAGGTTTAAAACCATTTGCTGTTTCACTTGCTCGGGTTTCACACTTTCCCCCGTGTAATGACATCCTGTTCTGATGTTGTTCCTTCTGTAATCCGGCAGAGGCCTGGTATTTCCAGTGGTGGGCTGTGGGAAAGGAATAAAGCCTTCAATTATAGCAGCGAGGGCTCTTTTGAAAATATGCTAGCTCTCTTCCCCTCCATGTGTGCTTGCTTTTTGTCTGTTGCTTCCTTATGCAGATGAAGGGTCTGGAGCTGTAAAATGCCCCTCTTTGCCTCGCTGGCCGGGCAAGCATGGCCACGATTGGTGGCAAAGCTGAGGGGTGGTTGAGGGCAGTGCCAGGCTTAACGCTGTGTCTTGAGGCTCTCGGATAGAGATGACAGCTCCCTGGGCTGCGAGCAGACGGATGGTTTGAGTGTACCCCATCTGCTCCCGTGCAAAGTTTGTCGGCTTAATTGATGCTGCTGCAGAAAGCTGTTCAGAGCGACCAGCTTGGCTGAGCAAGGAAACAAGGAGAAAAAAAACATTCAGGTGGAAACCATCCTTCCACTTGTTCACGTAGGAGAGAGAGGCATCTGAATCTGCCTCAGCATTTCTGCAGCAACTGACTCATCCCGGTTTGAAGCATCAAAAAACCCCATATCCCTCCTTTAATCAGGCACGGGATTGTGTGATTAAAAACACCCATTCTAAGGTCTCCGTATGCTTTCTGCCTGTAGGTCAGGCCTGTGGAGCAAGTGTAGTTTCTGGCGAGTTTATGGCCTGTAGGATTGCTAGAGGTGCAGTCAGACATTTTGCCGCTGATAAAATCAGGCTAGCAAAAATACAGCGATACTGCCAGAAGAATTTATAATTACATCACTTGCAGGGCATGGTTTAACCCTTCCTAAATGTATCTGTACTGTAATGTGTAATCTGCTTGGTCTGACTCAAGCTTTTGTGGTCTTTCCTGCCAAGTCCTTCCCTTGATTTGCTTGGCAAAAAGGTGGCTTTGGATCTGTGGCTTTTAACTTCCTAAGGGCTGGAAGAAACACCAACAACAAGAATCAAGTTGAGAAGTGTGGCCTCCTGACGTGTTCCAGGAGGGCTTGTGGTATTTGTGTCCCTACCCTCTGCTTTCGGTGCTTTGAGCTTGCCTTGCTGGTCTGGCATCTTTTGGATGACGCGATGGTTGCAGGAGATTAGCGTGCTTTGGCACGCGCGTGCTGTGATGACTGGCTAACAATATTTATAAAGTTCAAAAATAAACCATGGGAGCTCATCCTGACATAATCTACTAATCTTAGTTTTGCACTTTGATACTGTGTTGTCTGAGCCAAGTTAGGATAACTATATATTACGAGCAATTCATTTTTAGCTTTTCTTGCAGATTAGTTTTGAAGCAATGCATGCTTTTAAATTACGAATGATGGGAGGGAATTTGGAGAAATTATTGGCTCTTTCAACTACATGCATATGGAAACCAGCTCTGTGCCTATTTTTAGAACAGATTTACGTGCGTGGAAGTAGAGATATGTGCTCCCCAATATTTCTGGACAATGTCGTGTGTTTTGACTTGATGTTTTTTTCCTTCACTGCCCCACAAGAGCAAGAGTGTCTACTACTCTGCCGTTTCCCACATTTATATATTAGGGGAAGGACTTTTCTCTATGAGGATTGTGCTTTATTTTCTTTTGGATTAAAAAATCTGCTATTGATCAGGGTAAACCTTAGTTCCATGCTAAGCATCCTGCTAGTCACGCTGCGTTTTGAGGAGTCCAACCAAGACAGTGAGCTTTTGGGGCTCCTCAGTGACAGGAATTCAGTTTTCCCTGGGTCTTCACAAATGCATTTAAACAACTAACAACAATTTTCCAGCTACATTTGGGAACGGCCTACATTTTTAAGATGAACACATAGAGCATGCGAGTCAAGCGAATTGCAAAGTATGAAGGTTTTTTGAGCTTGCCAACTAATAAGGTGGACAGAAACCATGGCAAGAGTCTGTCCAGTGTCTCACTCTGAGATGCTTATCAGTAGTTTTATTAGTTGTTATATTTAGCATATAATTTTCTTTGCTGTTCTAAAGCTGGGAATCTTTATGCCCAAAAAGTACATAGTGTAGAAATTGCATTTAGAGTTTTAAGTTGCTTCAGGCTACTACCATATGTTTATAGGGTTTTTTTTTTTCCTTCTTTTTATAAGGTGCCTGTTAGGCAGACTGAGGGTGATTTGGAGAAGGGATACATTTCCTTCTTTCTCGCCTTTTTTTATTTCATGGATATTCCTTTCAGCCAGTTTGTCCCACAGAATTCTTTTTGGTACATCAAAGTTGTAAGCCAAATCTCTCAGCCGCAGCGTGCATGCTAAAAACCCTGCAATACAAATTTCCAACCCTGCACGTATGCCAGATCAATTTCTAGCTGGGAAAAAAAAAAAAGAGAGAAAAAGAACCTCTTCTGTTTCAGTTTCAGCCCACAAAACTTGGTCCAGACTTTGCTTGGCTCTGAGTTCTGTAAATTCAAAAAAGGTTTTCTGTTATTGTTTGTGAAGTTGACTGATAATGAAGTTGGTGCTGTACACGGTTTCTTTTTGGGTGATGTTCCAAATGACTGACCTTAATATGAGTGTTTTTCATAGAAGGCTGACAGATGGATGCCCGAGATGGGTTTTTCTGATTGACAGTACACCCCCTACACCCACCCCTCACACACACACACCTTGAAGTATAGTGATAATGACAAAAATTCTCATGGCCTGTTCCCATTGCGCAGCCTGGGTTTCTGAGCCCAGAGACTGCCCCTTTCTGTTTTGGATGTAAAAGCAGAAGTTGATGCGTTGGAATAGTATTTCCTCTAATAATACATTGAAAGTTGTACTAGACCCAAGATTGTAAGAATAAGGCAGCCTTTCTGCTACTGAAGCCTTTCTAAGTTCAAAAAACTTTTACCAGTGTTAATTTTTTTGTTTTACTTGTTCGGTGTCTAATGGGGGACGCACACAGTAATACCACTTTGTAAGACAGGAGGCTTGGTGTTACTTAAAAGCTGGAGTTGCAGCATGTTGCAGTTAACTGTAACTTGTGAATTATTGATAACTTGGAAGAAATAATGGTTGTCCTGACGGCAAATTATTTTGAATTTGGCTTTTAAATTTTTCAATTCTGTGATGCCTTGAACTAATAAAAACTACAAAACCAAGAAGTAGTGGCTGAGAGAAGCTGTCCTGTTCTGCCCTACTGACTCCTTCCTATTTGTGGTGGATGTGTCCTGTGTGTAGCTTTTGCTTTCTGCCTTCGGTAACAACATTGTGAGTATGGAGCCCAGCAAGCTGCCTAATGCTGGGGATTTTATGATCGCTTTAAGCTTGTGCTGCCTTGAAAGAAGCTGTTTGCCCTTCCCCTGGGTCTCCTGTTCCTTCTGTCTTCTGCAGGCCAACATGTGTACAGGGTGATGGCTCCTGATGCAGACTGGGGACTTCTGGGTTAAAGCTGAACAGACAAAATAGGTTTGTGGTTTTTTGTGGTTTGGGTTTTTTTTTTTTTAATGTGGATTCACTTAATATTGCAGTTTGTGAGGTAGCTGTAAATATACTCTGTCTGGGGAAGGTGGTGCAGGCACACAAATGAAGTGGCAAGGGAGGGGTTTGATTGCTTCTGTTAGCAATAGTGTGAGCTTAAATGGGCTGTGAAATTATGACTAAATAGGAGTCAAGATATATGTTTTATTTCCTGGCAAACAAAATTAGCTGTCCTTGTCTGTTCTAAGGATTGTTTGGGCATGGATTTTGCTGCACTGTCCTGCTGCTGGAAGCATGGTGAACATTTAATAAGGTTGAAGCAAAGTTAGGCCATGTGGATGAAAATGCAGCTGAAGATGTTTGTGCCTCTGGTCATGGTAGTGCCATAATTAATTTCCAAAGTCCTAAAGCGTGTTCAAAGAGGGTTAAAAATGTGCTACTGGTTTTATGCTTGCTTAGATAGCATTTGAAAAATTTTAAACTTAAGCAAGATGAGAAAAAAGGGGAAGAAAGTAGCTGTGCTGCTGGAAGCTGGGTTCTGCTGCTGACTGCGGCAGAAGTAGTACTCTCTTTAATTGAACCGTATGAGCTCCACCATGGAAGTGAAGCCACTTGTACTGTTCTACTTTCTGCAGCAAGGATGTGCTTACAGAAGGGAGTTCCTCCAGAAGTTTCCCATGGCTTTATTTGGTTTATCTTGCGCCATTGAGGAATAAATTCAGATGGCTTTTCCTCTTAAAACCATTCATGTCTATTGAATGTGCAAGCGAACTGAAGTGCTGATACGCTTTTGCCCCGGCTTCCCAAGCAGCATGAGAAGGCCAAACGATGTCAGATCAAGAAGCTGCAGAAAAAACCTGAGGTTTCCTTTAATTATAGGGACATCAGGATATGGCATCACATGCCTTTTTCTCACCACTGAAGCCAGCACTGGAGACACTGCTGGTGCTTCCTTCATTGTGTTTTTCACAGTGTGCTTTGGCCACGTCAGTGCAACTGTAGAGCTGCTTATGAAATAAGGTCCGTGAAATTATCTGGCTTAAAAAGTAGTTAATGCCAGTGCTCGTCTATCTTTAAACAGTCTGGTTTCAGTGCAAGCCTGCAAAGATGCCTGCATGGCTAAGGGAACAGTGGGGCACAAGGACCTCTTTAGCTTTGCTGTGGATTAAAAAGAGATGTGGAACTGTGCCCTCAGTTTAGATCCAGCAAGGCACAGTAGCACGTGCCTGTCTCAAATGTATGAATACTCTTACTGACGTCAATCGAAGTACTTGGAGCTGCTGAGTTAAGCACATGCCGAAGTGCTTTTCAGGGCTTGAGATTCTGCCATTCCTGTGTAAGAGTGTGTGCAAGTATTTGCAGGCAGGAATGTGAGTTCTCTGAGAGGGTGATAGCCCTTTAATGCTTTGAATGACTTTGCTAGGTGCAGTCCTGCCTGTTTTCTTTTCTGATTTTTTTCTTTTTACCTTTCCAGCATCGTAATACTTTGTTTAAATGTAATAAGTGATCTTTTTGTTTACTTATTCTTCATTATAGTGTGCATAGTATAGGCATTTCACCTCTCCCACCCCCCTTGTCTTCTACTCCAGTGCTTTTTCTCTCATTTCTGTGTGTTTCTCTGACTGGGCTCCTCCATCCATGTTGCCTCTGTCTGAGGGAAATTTAGCTTTTATGAAGTTGCTGGTATCTCTTTGACAGAAAGCAAGGGCGATTATTATTGCTTTTTAAAATCATTATTATTTTATTTCCCTGCAGGCCAAGGAGGGAGGTGAGAAAAGGTTCCTGCAGTTCATTTTGGGGGCGGGTCCATAGGAAATACTTGGGAAGGGGAGGGATTGCAGTGCTGCTACTTGTCTCTCAAACCTGTGTACAGGTTTTGAGTGTTGGTTATAGAAAATACTGGCTGTGTACTTTCATTATGCAAGGCTCAGCAAACTGTTAATGCCAAAATACCGCTGGCGAAAAGTAGAATGTGGCCTTGCTTGATCGTTTTTACAGTCCTTTTATGAACTTTTGGGAAATCAAATTCTGCTGATGTGAGCATTCAGGAAAAGCTAATTTCATAATTCACATACATTACAGGCTTTTATTTATAAAACATTAATATTCATGCGCTTTCAGTCAAGAGCAGCATTATGTGACACGACTGACCAGTCGTAAAGAACAGGGCACAGCTTCCATTACTGAAAGGATCTTTGCAGTCTCTGCTTGAGGTATGACCTTCCAAAACAACTAAAGGTGGTCAGGTTTCTTCCAGGCCAGGTGGCGGACCAGGTATAGTGACTTCTGTCGCTTTGGAGAGCGAGAATAAAACTTTCAGCGTAAATATATGAAGAAAAAAATGGTCTCTCAAAGTCTTCTGAGTAATACAATTTCTTTAAATCATACTTAGTATTTAATTATAACGCTACTTCACCTGGCGTCAATGAAAGCTGATGGTGAATTATGCAGAAGAAGGAAATGTGTTTATGATGTAGGTAATCATGTTTTTTCCCCCCTCACAAGCATCTTTTCAAATATTCTTGTTGATTCTTCTTCCTTTTGTGGTGTCGTTTTATGCCAGTTAGTGTTGCAGTCAGGGATGCAGTGAAATTAATTCCCTGCAGGCATTCTTGAAATCGCTGGTTCACTAATTTGGATGGAGGAGAGTAAAGGAATAAGCTGGTTTTTGTTTGTGTTTCTTTTTCCCCACCAACTTTCCTCAGATCCTGCCAGGGATGAGTCTGTTGTTTTCTCCCCTTACAGACATCTCATCTGTTAGTGCATTGCAAACCCTGGTCTACTCATGCCTACGCAGGCCACTCCTGCTCGGCTCTGCCTCCTGGCCCAGATGGGACCAGTGGCATCATTCCTGCATGCACACCTGTCTGTATGTGTGCTGCTTTCCCTTCTGGAGTAGTATTGAGTTGACCACAGGGATTTCATGGCAAAGTGGTTAGAAGCTTTTTAGAAGATCTTCCCCACCTCCCCGGATTTGCCTTTTTTCTTTCTTTTCTTCCTATCCTCTTTTCTTTTTGTCCTTTTCATGTGCCAGTTCACCTTGCATAACCAGGAGAGAGCAGGTATGTGCTACTGACTGAGGAACTGCCTGGTTACCAGCTCTGCAGAATCCTTCACGTGAGCTTTTTTTTCCAGAGGTGCTTCAGAGCATTGTCGTTTTATTGCCTGCATGATACAAAGCATAACTGCGGCTGCATCTGGGACTTTGTCAGGGAAGCAGGGGCGTGCTCAGCTCTGGAAAGCTAACCTGCCCTCTGGCACGGTTTGTGAAACCAAGGTTAGCATAATGTGAGAAAAATAGCCAGGATATATATCTCTGTTTGGAGTCATGCTTGTGTGGAGGAGGGCTTGCCCTGGGTTCCTGATCAGGTCCTACCACTGTCCCTGTCTTTAGCCGTATTTGCAATATATTTTCTGCTTTTACTTCCATGTTCTCTCTCAGCATAGTGTTGTGGTCATGCCTTCGAAGACCAGCTATGGCTTGGCTGACAGGCATTATAGTTTTGGAGGAAAGCGCCTCTTCATCTTTTACAATGGAAGAATATACATCAGCACACCATGCGTTGTCTTTGGAAGAAGACTTTGAAGATGTCTGTTCAGGCATGCTTTTGAAGGTGTTCTGAAATGTGCTGTCAGCTGTCCTCTATATAGATGATTTATCACCATCCATGTTCCCATGGAGTAGTAAATCACATCTGGGCTGAAAGGTTATCCTTTTTCCTTAAAAGGCTTCTTTCTTTTGCACCAGTTATTCCTTTATTCCATGGTCTCCAAATGTCCAGGTATTTTTTTCCCACCAGACAAGACCCAGTATCTTAATCTGGAACCCATGTGTTGCAAAGCTGAAGTGACATAGTGCATAGCACCAACTTTGAAAACTCATTACCTGGTAGAAGAATGCCATTGAGATACTGCAGATGGTTTCCAAATTCCTGATCTACTAGACCTTCTCAGTGTTTAGATCACTTCTTTTCTATAAAAGCAAGATCTGCAATTGATCTGAGGGACGTAATGCAAAGTTTAATTTCAACACATGAGTCATGTTAAGCACATATGTAAACCAGTGTAGTAAGAAATGAGCAAAATAATAGGTGATCTCTTGAGGCAGCCCTTTGAAACGAGAAGTAGTATCTTACAAAATTTTAAGTACGTAAAAAAGAAGATTGACTAGGTGGCATTATTTGAGACAAAAGGCTGTAAGAAAATTCTGGCATTGTCTGACTGACCTACTGTTCATCTTAGAAACTAGGACATCTAGTAAGGGAAATCTCAGGGTTATCGGTGCTCCTAATCCTGTCATAGATAAGAGAATATAAAACTGTCAAAAACCAGGGTGTTAAATCTTCATCTGCTAGGTTGCTGTCATTTGTATTGCCTTTTTTT
Source organism: Zapornia atra (assembly GCA_013400835.1). Classification (NCBI taxonomy): domain Eukaryota; kingdom Metazoa; phylum Chordata; class Aves; order Gruiformes; family Rallidae; genus Zapornia; species Zapornia atra. Next base: position 168,493 of record VZTU01022014.1, on the reverse strand, counting down.
TTATTAAAAAAATAATCGGTTTGGTTGGTTCTTCAGGAGAGAATTGAAGAATATTTCCACAACGACACAACCTTTAGGTTCTTGAAGGTGCAAGTTACCTGTAATAAAAATTTAGTTGCTAATCTTGCATTCACGTATTTCATACTTGGTTTGCTCTCTGGAGCAAAGTGTAATGCTGTTCAGCCTCACCTAGGGATGTTTTCCAGTGCCTGGCTTGTCTAACACCTCTGAGTAAGCTCTCTCAGCTGTTCCGTGTTGGCGAGGTCGGTAATCTCACTGCTCTTTCTGTATATCCACGTGCCTGGCTCTTCCTCAAATAGGTTGAAGAGCCACTTTATTGTCACTTCTGATCAGTACCTCTGCCCACGTTTTCTTGGCACCGCAAGTCTCCCTGTTACTGTCAGCTTTAACTTTGTGGTGTGGAGCACCAACACAGCTATTACTAGGCCTTATAAGCAGCCTACCTTTGGATGACTATCACTGTTGTGGTAAAAATGATGCAATGTTGGTTGCTCATTGATTTATACTTTTTGGCTGTCTTCCAGGATGAAATGTAACTTCATTACACAAGAGTTTCAGGACAGTACGGAGTTATCCATTTATTCCCTTCGTTACTGAGCTGACAGCTTGCCTTTGGAGGGTCATATGTTCAAAAGTTGCCAATTGGGTCTTAGTTCATTTTAGCCAAGTGTGCCACTGAGTCTGAAGCTTGTTTTCTTAATACCCCCC
>VZTU01022014.1:118222-167757 GCA_013400835.1 Zapornia atra | reverse complement strand
CTTCCCTTCTCTGTTCCTCCTGCTGAAAGTAAAATGGGCCTGGGAACAGAGGCAATGCCACAACTAAAAATAATTAGCTTTTTGCTGTTGTTGCTGGCTGTAATTTTGGTTTCTGCTAATAAGACTTTGGTTTCTCTGTCTAGATGAGTTCTGCACTGTAGAGAAATGCACAGGTTTCAAAAGTGGTGAACGGAAGATATTTTTCATCTCTTCTGTTTCTGCCAACCGTATCCTCCTACCTCAAGTTAGCTGCTTATTTCCACATTGCTTCTTGTGACTTTGTTTTCCTCCTCCTGCTTCATCAATGCTCTCCACCGCTTTTGGTACCTTTACTTTGGAAATCACCGTTTGGAAGTGCTCTGTGAAGTTGACATCAGGACGTCTGTGTACCTAGCTGAGTCATCCTATAGAAAGAGAAATATGATGTGGGAGGAGGGGGGGGGAAAGACAAACCATACACAGTATTTGCTGATGTATGCCTGAAATCAGAAAGTACATTTCTGCTGTGGTACCCAGAGAAATGGTTTCCTCGCATTGAGAAATTGTGATTGTTTTTCTTTTGTGTTGGTGGGATAGCACCTTGCAGTTGTCTTCTAGGCGTTTTACACAACTTAGTTGCTGTTCTTGCATGTCTCTGTGCGGTCCTGGAAAAATACGTGGTTTTGTGGTTCAGCCTTAAAGAAGCATTCTTAATAACTAATCAGGAGGAGCTGAATAGGCTGTTTCAGAAGTTAGACAGCTTTATTTGGAGTTCTTCAGCCTCCCTTGAAAACAGTGTTAAATGCAATGGAATAATGGAGATTCTGTTCCTAAACCAATGTATTCTATAAGCACTCTTTTCCAATTATTTACTTTAAAATAACTTTTTCCAAGTATCTCCCAACCCTTTTTTTTTTAGTACATATTTATGGACGTGAAAAGTGGAAAAATAATATAATTTATATCAGACTAAATATTGCTATTTTATGTGTTAAGCTGCTTGCTTTAGTCCCAGAAGAAACTTGTAACAGTGGTATTAGATGAAAGCATACGTGCTTCCATTTCCTCTGAGTCTTATCTCCAATTCCTTCTGATCGCAAGGTTGATAATTTTGAAAGTGATTTTAAATTTTAGCTGTTTGTGCTTTTATTTTATGGAAGTTTGTCATGTGTTCCACAACTTTAATGTGGATGATTTCTTAATTTTGCCTTGTTTCCTAGTTAAACGATGTTCTGTAATTACCTGATTCACTGTGGTTGTGTGTAAATGAAACGATGAAATCTGTTGTCAATTAGCAATCAATGCGGTATCCATATTTTTAAATGTTATAAATTGCCTATTAGAGCTAATTTTCCAGGGCATCTCTATCTCCGTTCGTAATGTAATGCAGAATATTTTACAATAATGCCTAGGTTAACAATGATAGTCTTGCTGTATTGTGCAAAAAAGGCTTCTGTGCAGACCCAGCTGGGTTTCAGGCTTAATTCATTGCTCTATGGTGGGATCACCACAGCTGCTGTGGGGCCTTTACAAATGCAAAAAAGCTGTCAGTGTTTGTTTCATCAGATGCATAAGTGATGAGGCCAAGTTGAGGAATCCATTCCAGCGCGCGGTGTGCATGCTGGAGGCATTATTGTTTACAGAATTAGTGTCTTAATGCTTTAAAATACATGGTGCGTGTTTTGCCTTAGAGCAAAATATTTTAGGAGTAAGATGGTTCAAGGATCCTCTTCAATTCAGTCCCCTCTTCTAACAGCTTTTGCCCTGACTCATGTAAGTGCGTGTGTCTGAATTACTGCGGTGTACCTGCCTTGATGGTGAGCAGTTCGGTTCTCCTCCTGTTTTGTGCATCTTCCTCGCTAGTGCTTTGATTACTGTAAGCAGTCACGATTAAATAATTGCACGTCTTTAATGCAGATTTCCCCCCGCACCCCTCCAACCCCCCCAAACTGTCAACTGGAGGAGTTGCTGCTAACAGTCTCCTATGGTCACCAGAAGTCAGAGTACTTCTTTAGGCTGTCAAGGCTTGAACAAGGCTCCTTCCAGCCAATTAGACAGTAACGATGATTGGTTTCAGGGGGTGCTGCTTAAGAATGCAAAGCATGCCTCCATGGTGGGGCCGAGCACACGGTTCCTCTACTAATTCTCCTTCCCTTTGCTTGAGGCTCCAGGAATGTGACGCGGAGCAGGGCTTTTGCTTGCATGATGCCAGACTGGCTTTTGGAGGGGAGGTAGAAGCTGGGCGGTGGGGCGGGGGGGGATGTGGTGGTGTACTTTCATGTCTTCAGTTGTTTTTTCTCTGGGAATGTTCATGTGATCTTCCAGTCTTTGTTGCAGTCTGTTGGCTGCGTGTGTGAGGTTTCATTAGGGCACGCCACCCTTCCCTATATCATGTAACTCCACTGATAATAGGCATTGCAGGAATTTTAACTAATGTGCTGTTTAAGCTGTCGTCGCTATGATTTTATTAAATGTGCTTGCAGCGTGGAATTTTGCTAATGCTGTCGAGTGATCTGTTATGCAAATTGAATGTAGGAAGGGGCTGGTGGGGATTTGTTGTCTGTATATTGGAGACCCGTCTTTTGCATTTGGAAAAGAAATGAGCGAAACGGTGTCAGCACGGGCTGCCGCTGGAATGCTCAGGCAGCCTTCGCTTTCCTGCTTGGGGGTGCGGGATTGTCGCCAGAGGGTTTTGTTTGTAGGGAGGCATGCTTGTGGGCAGGCACTGCAGCAGGCACGTACGGGGCGAGTTGAACAACGTGAGGGCAGGGTAGTTTAGGCACAGTCGTATACAAATTAGATTATGAGATTTATTCTGGCTCATCTTCATGGCCGGGTAAAGCTGTGTTCTTGCTTAAGCTGTTCTGCCATAATGCAGGCAGATTCCTGTGCTGGAGCAAACGACGTTTAGCTTGGTGCACGGCTGGTGATATCCACGTTTGTTGGCTAAACCATTGGCCTGTGGCTAAAGCAGCACTTCTCCAGGCGTGATGTACGACGAGGACAGTCTCAAGTCCTGCTGAGTGAAGAGGGAAGGCAGGGAGTTTGGCTTCATCTCCAGATTTGTTGCTTCACTGCGGCACGTGAGCTGCTGTAACCCAGCAGACATGAGAAAAGGAGTAGCCTCCTCTGTTATCTCCAGGCTCAAAACACGACCAGGCTCCTTTTCTCGTGCTGTGCCAGGGAGCAAGTAGCTCGCAATGCTCCCCATGCCAGCTAGAACAGCAGCGGTGGCCGAAAGAAATCCCCACCTGGCAGCCGGTGCCCTCTGTCCCTCCCTTTCCCGCACCTCATTTACAGTCGCTGTCAGCGCTACCATTTAATTCCCTTGGAGTATCTTTGCTATTTTGTTATTTGTTGTTTGCCCTGGGGCTGGAGATTGTGTGGGAGGGTCGCTTTGGGGGTGCTGAGCAGGGTATGGCAGCAGCAAGTGCTCAGCTACGAGCTGGAGTTGCTGGGTCCGTCCCTGTAAATTGGGGGAAGAAAGACAGCGATGAAATGCATGGAATGATTGAAAGGATGAAGCTGCAGCGTGGTGCTTTCTCTTTACAGAGATGGAAACGGGTTGAATGTTTCTGAGGGAGGTGGTTTTAAGAAAAAACAAAACCGCTCCTTGGTGAAAGGTCTGTCTGTTTTATAACATTATGGCCCTGCACGGCCTTACGGTGCGGCAGTTTGCCTTTGCACAGAGGGAAATAGTGTCTGAGCACGTCGTAGGGCGTTTGTATTTTGGGGGCACAGTGCAGGCAAGAGCAGCCTTTAGTGCCGGTGCAGGCAAGGCAGATCTGGGAGGCTGCTGTTCTTGGTGTGTGCACGGTGTGGTGACTGGGCCACCACGCCAATCCCCCGGCAGTGGAAATGTGCTGCTGTGAGGCACGGGTGTCCTCTCAGGAAACCAAACGGCTTGCCAGAGCTCCAGGAGGAGAGGTTTGAGCTCATGATGTGGCTGTGGCCTCCCAGGCCCCCGCAGGCTGCTCCTGTGTCCTGCCCCCACGCAGAGCAGCCTGAACTCAGACAGGGAGATGGGCTTCTGTGCTGCGGGAGCCCCTAAGGAGAGGCCAAATTCTGTCCTGAACGCCGGAGTGCTCCCTGAGGGAATGGGGAGCAGGCAAGCCCGCTTCCCGAGGTCTCCATTTTTCCTTCGGCGCTCTGCTTTTCTGTAGGTTGTGTGGCAGAAACAAAGAAGCTGTTATTAAATCCAAAAGGTAGAAGGCGCGGAAAGGGAACGTGCCTTTTTCCCTTTCTCTCACAGGGCAGCGGGAGCAGGCTGCTTAAGCTGCCTGTGCCGCCTGTCCTGGGGGTGGAGGCGGCTGCTGCTGCATTCCTGCCCACTGCAGCATCCTTGCTTCTGCTGCACGTCCCTGCTGACCCTTGAGTTTGAGCTCAGAGTTACTGCTGCTTCGTGGGACTATTTTAAAAATGAAACCGAATTAGGTTCAGTATATAATTTTTAAAAGGCATTGTTGTATAACCAGGGTTAGAAAAACTCAAATTTTGAGCCAAATCAACTTTGTGGTTTCCTGTTGCCCTTTGGGTTGCTGGTGCCATGCCAAATCGTGTTGGTAAAGAAAACGCTTCAGTAGTTACATATAGCCTTGGATACATTTAGCTGTCCCGAAAAATGCAGTAGTAATGTTTGAGGTATAATAAGCATTTTTATTATTCTTATTTATTAAGATTTCTCTCCCCACTCTGATACGCTAAGCCACTAATGAGGAGGCAATGGAAACTGGGATTCCAGCTTTGTATTTAGACTTATAAATGCACTGGCTTTGGAAATACTCCTGTCAGTGTTAACGCTGATGTTTGCTGTGCCAGTGTCAGGAACGTATTTCATCCTAGGAGGCTGTGTTAAGCAATTGTCCCCTTGCTGGTGAATTGGCTCTTGATGGAGATTCAGAAGAGCTTATTTTAATTAGCCTTTGTTTGAAAACATTGCTCAATTTATTAATTGAGGTAGGTGCTACTTCCCCATGGACTTCTCACAGTGCTAATGCAAAACTGCTGGATGTTTGCTTTTTAAGCATACTTCTGTCCTATTTGTATGAGGGACAGACAGTTGTGTGGCAAGGACTTCCTATTTAAAGAAGCACACAGTTAAAAATAGTCTATCAAAACACTCTGTGGAAATTTGGATTTTGGATGAGGAACATGGAGGTAATGTGGTGTCACTAATGAAGTTCTGAGGCTTTGGAGGATACAGATTGTCCTGGGGGAAAATGATAGGAAGCACCAAAACCACTGATGCATGCTCTCTGAGGTGACGCACAACTTTTTGCTGGATACCCACCATCCCTGGTGTGCTCACCTCTTCCTGTGGCAGTTTTAGTGCAGGACAGTGCTGCTTTCTGTGCTTCCCTTGACAGAAGGCATGTTAATATGTGGTTGCCCAGTCTGCTTTTCTTTTCAGTAGCTTAGCTGACGTTCAAGGCCGAGGGAAGTACGAAACAAACTCTGCAAAATCTTTCAGATGTTTTAATTAAAAGTGATGGAAGCGGAGAATTAGAGCTGCTCCTCTGACTAGGACTGCTTATTCAAACACGCAGCTTAACCGGTTAGACTGCAAGGTGGGAAATGCTGGAGATTGTGTTATCTGAATTAAGCAATTTTAATTTGGTCTTTCATCTGTATCATTACTGAGGGATATCCTGCAGGCTGGTTTAATGAACTCAATCTAGAGGTGTGTAGAGGCACATTTCTTTGCTTGACAGCAGCAAGATGGCATGCTATGACTGGCAGACATATCTTCAGCTTGTGTAATTGTCTGCTCTTGTCATATGATGACAAATGGAGCGATGATCATATTAAACAACAAAAAAGTTCAAAGTAACACGAAGGCTCTGAATAAACTCTTGGAATCAAAGAGCTTCTCACATGACAGCATGTCAGCATGGGTATTTTTAGCCTGAATTAATGCAGCTATAGGAAACTCCCCTCCCCCAGAGAAGTATTACCCTGTTAAGTTAAATGTCAGTCAGAATTTTTAGCCGAAATTCTCCACTTCCTACAGGTGTGGGAGCTTGTCTCATCCACTCTTACTCTACATTGCATATGCAGGCAAGGAAAAACCTGTCCCGGGTCAGTAGGGTTGTTTTTTGTGTTGTTTTTTTTTTAAAGAGGTAGTAACGCATGTCTGTTGACTGACTGGCAAATCTGATTTTTTTTTTTGAATGAGCCTCTTCCAAAACCAGCTGCAATAAGGATGACATCATGCAGAAAGAATTCATCAGGAACCGAGCATAGTTTGGAGTTTTGGCAAGTGTGTTTGAGGGGAATCGAAACTTCCTTCTTTTCCCTTTTATCTATCCAGTTTTCTCTCTTGTCATGGATATGAGCTGATGCACTTCTCTGCATTATCGTATGAGCTCTCAGGTTTTGCAGGATAAACAATCTTTCTGACCAGACTGAAGTCAAGCGTTCAATTTAGAGAAGTATTTTTCATTTTGGGAATGAGAAGATTCTGCACTCTTCTGAAAATCTAGGGAAGATGTTTTTAAACCAAAATGCAGTTTTAGGGCATTAGGGTACAGGAGCTGCAAAGAGCTAAGGAGGCAGAAGCGGTTTTTGTTGTTCCCTCCCCCTCCCCCCTTATCTTTCTGTAGGACCTAGGACTGAGTATCATTAACCACAATTAACTGTAGGGGAAAACGAATAGATTAGCAGTGTTGTTCGTTTCTTGATACTTACCCTTCCACTTCGGTCAGGTTGGTATCTCTGCCTTAGTTTTAATTAAAATTTCCCGCTTTATTTGTGCATTTCATAGAAAATGGCTTTACTTCCAGGTTGCTCTCCTTGTGCGATAGCCCAGCCCCAGCAGTCCTTTTTGGACGCTTTTCTCAGAAGAGACAGCTGCCCTGGAGCTGGGCTTTTTTGCCACGATGGATGCAGGGGAATGCAGAGTGCCCAGAATTCAGCAGGACGTGTCTCAAAATGAGTCTTAAATAACCCAGCCTTTCCCCCTTGTTTGTTATTTAGTAAGTGGCAGGAAAATGCTTCCTCTTTGTGATTTCTGAAGTATTTGCAGTTCTGGATTTGGAAATTTCTGCCATGGTCCTGCAGTGGTGTAACTGTAATGAGAGTAGAGCTTTGCACATGCACACCTCAATAGCTGGTACAGCAGGGACTCTCAGTTTCACTAAAAAAGTGGTCTTAGTCAAAAGAGTGCCTATGTAAAAATAGCATAGCACTACTCAACAGTTAAACCTGCGTGAAATATGTCACTTAACTAAATCTCTGTGTGTCAAGTCTCTTAATGCACAGACAAAGTCAATTTTTATTGGCCCTTTTATTCTTAACACTGTGCAACTGCCACCTTCTGCAGAAATTACACATAGCTATGGCTTTGGTATGGGTATGACTAATGCCGTGTTTGTATCAAACTTTCTAACATCCCATATTTTTCTTAAGTATAATTCTGTGCCTGCTTTTGGATGCAGTTCCTGGTCCATTTTTAAAAAAATACATTAATAGATCTTTTTCCCATACAGATGTGAGGCAGTGGAGCAGGATTCATTTTAGTCTTTCAGCCATTTAAATGTTGAATAAGCCTGAATCTTGGAGTTGTTGCTGCAGGAAAAACAGTTTGATTTGCCATCTCAGAGAGAGAGAGAGAGAAATCATTTTGCTCTTTTTGTACCAGCATGTTTTGGTCTGAAGGGCCACGGGGAGCTGGTAAACCCGGAATCCGTATTGCTGCCAGTGAGTATAAGTGTACCTTAAGAAGATCTGCTTGCCTTAACCCTCTTCTTCATAGAGATGGAAACTTAAGAGTAGAGTTCATGTAGCTTAAAAAAAGGAATAAAGCTAATTTCCTTGTTTTATGGCTTGAAAAATAGTCGGTAGATGAATCAGACGTGTGATTCAACAGCTGGGGCATTCAGGCAAAGATGGCAGGGAAGATGGAGATGGGCTGTGGGGGGCTTTGATGTGTGGAACAGCAGAGAAAAGGGAATCTGGAGAGACACAAAGATGGAAGTGACCGAGCCAACACAGTAGTTAATGATTTCAGTGAAATATTCTGATGGGATTCATCAATGTGAAGCGAATGAGTATTGCAGTAATGGGGAAAGAAAAGAGTGAGAGTCTTTTGCAGGGCATTTTAGCGCTGAGGAAGATTTGTGTCCCTGTGGCATTTTGCAGGACATATTGGCAAGATTTGTCCCTGGTGTGAATACTGGTGTCTGCAGACGGGTTTGATAGCCACATTGTATTTTGAGTGTCGGGTAGTCAGTCGGCAGGCTGCAGGGTGTTAACAGAGCTCCCCTGGCAGTTGTGTGCAGAAAGGTGGGGGCCAGTTCTGTTATGACTCTCCCAACAGTAAGGGGAAGAGATGGTCTACTCTTAAATCACCTGTCTGCATTTTGACTACAAAAAAAAATAAAAGCAGATTTACTGAGGTAAGCAGAGAGTCAACTTGATGCACATCTCAGTGATCATTTCCATGTTGGTTTTAATCTGAGATTCATTTATATCTGAGCTGGTGGTTTATGTGTTGTAGGCACTATCATTGATTGGTTTGCCAGTGTGCAGTCAAGTGGTCTGGTTAACTCCACTCATCAGCCAATCGTGTAATTGCCATGTGTTGGTCAAGGATGATTGTGTTGTTGAGCAGCGTAAGTTTGGAGTTACCTGTGCTGGAAAGGAGGTGCTGGTTAGCCTCTCCTTTTCCCTACTTTTGTTACTAATGCAGTATACACATGGGTGTATGTGTGTATGTATATACATATATGTGGTGTCTGTGTGTTTGTATATGTGACCCAGGTGAGGTGGTGTGAGCTTTCTAGCAGTTCGAGGGTCCAATGGGAAAGCTCCTGCGGGTTGATATAAGGCTCTTTTGGAAGGCTTTTGCTGTCTTTCCTTAATTCATGTGACATTAGATGGCTTTTACCTTTCTTTCTCTGTCCCTTATATTCTCATTACCCTTCTGCCATAGATAATGTACTTGAATTGTGTGGCAGCAATATGGGATTATGGTGTCCCAGCTGGAGTAGATAGCTGGCCTTACACTAGTCACCTCATACATGGGACAAGAAGAGGTTGTAACCAGTATTGCATGGAGTCTCATAAATCTTGGTTCATGACTCTATAAACAAACGCATAAAACATTTGATTCTTCAAAATAATAAGCTGCATCTTTTCTTCTGCCCCTCTGCTTGTTCTCTTACCTTCCAGCTTCTGCCCTCACCTTTCCTCAGAAATTCTTTTTCGTGGTTTCAGTGTAGAAATGAGTCTCTACGCTTTCAGAGAAGACCTGGGAAATTCTTAGTCCCCTAGTTGATGCATTTTGGTGCATTACCACTATTTATTTTACGCTGGCTGACAGGACTCCCAAAGTTCTCCTGGATCACCTATCGATTCTGAGCTGGTTGCTACGGCCAGCGTACTGATTGAGTATGAAAATGTGCTCATTTCGCAGCATAATTCATGAACTCTCACTGATCCCAAAGAGATCTGTGTGCATCAGATCTGTATAAATATTTTTTTGGGGTGGAATCCTTTCCATTCTGTAGGCAGTGCTGTTTAATCAAAATGTCATAGCTGGTATCAAGTGGCAGGATTAGTCCTTGTCGTAGCCTACAGCAGAGGGGAGGTTGAGTGCCTGGGGGATGTAAGCTGTACAGCCAAAACTCCTCTGCTGCCTACTTCAGTGTCATTTATAGAATTTTGAACTGTGTGCTAAGGAAGAATAAAGCAAACGTAAATGTATTATTGCTCCTATTATAACACTTCACTAGGATAAAAAGAGAGAGAAAAACTTCAATAGCTCTGATGATAGCCTGCCAGAGTAAATGTTGGCTCAGGAGCAACTGTGGTAATGTAGCTTTTTCTCTAAATCCGTTTGAGTTAAACGAGAGCTGGGCCAAGCTGAGAAATGAGTTTCTGTGCAGTGCTGCCTCTGCTGCTTCCAGGGCACTCCAGGTTCTGCAGTTTCCCCTGTCCTCTGCCTCCTTCCTTGGGTCTCGGCAGAGCTGAGCGGGTCAGGCCAGAGGCTCCATCCAACTTTACTGGCAGCACTAGGGTTTATATTTCGCCTGACACCAGAGGGGAGAAAGTGGTATCTGAGAAGGTGACATTTTGTACTTAAACATGGAGCTTAATAATAGCATGGTAAAATAATAATTTTAATTTAAAAAAAAAAAACATGGTGTGCAGAATGCGGGCTGGCATGGGTGTCTGATTCCTTGGTATCTGGCATCACTTCTGAGTCTGTGGGCACGAGTTCAGCTTTCATCTGGTCTTACAGCTAAGACACTCTCCTGCTTTTAGGACTATATAAATAGAGGAGCTGTTTATAGGCAGCTTCTGAAATACGTGAGGAAACGACCATTTTTAGAATTTTAATTTGAAACACATGTAGATGTGAGTTAAAATCTTATTTATTTAGTCTTTTTTGGTAGCAGAGGGAGAAAAATGCCTGCAGTGAAGACAAAGGGTTCCAGAGCCTAGGGAAAGATGTTCTCGCTGTCAGTGCCTGGGGGTGATGGTGATTGCTTTACCCTGACTGGGTGGGAGGTTCGCTGCTGCTTTTCCGTTCCTTTAAATGGGTGGCTGAAGGAGAGACACACGGTAGTCTGCAGAATTTTTAGCACTGTTTTTTCTAGGTCGTAGATATCAAGGAGAGGAGAGATGCCTATCAGACAGGAAGGTACATGGGAGAGAGCTTGACTTTTGGTTAAGTATTCTGATTGTTACAGCAAATGCTCTCTTTGCCTCTATTAATTTGTAACCAGAAACCAAGACACCTGGAAATCAACCAGTTACAAACCTGAGCTTTTGATTGAAAACAAACAAAAATTATAGTTAACCTGGTAAAGATAGACCCACAGGCATTGCATGGGCTTGACCTGGTCTTGGGTAGAAACAAAATGCAACACAAATTCCAAAGATGCCCTTGATCTGGGATTTTTGTGTCTGTGTTTGAAAATGATGTCTGTGGTTTCCTGGCATTTAAGAAAGCAGCAGGCATTGCATTATTCCCACTCTCATGTAGTTTTGGGGCACCTTTATATCTTTAATCCTGCTCAAATTTCAGTTAATTATGAGGCGGGATCTTCATCTGGTGGAAACTGGCAATTGAATTTTAATGGATCTCCTCTGAGTAAATTCTTCCTCATGGGATTCTTTACTTTCAGTGCCCCGTACCAGGCAGTGTACCCAGTGCTGTGACATAATTTGGTGGGAGCAGGGGGAGAAAAGGAAGAAGGAAAGTGGAAGGGGCAGCTGAGACACAATGTATGCATACCGAAACAAAGCAAAAATTTAAAAAATTAAAATAAAATTGGAATCTTTTAAGGTAAAGGATGCTAAATAAATAATACAGGTAATTTACCATAGCATTGTAAAGTGTTGCTGCTCAGAAATCAGTTGTAGCAGGGAGGATTTGTTGGGGCTGTGCTGTTGCAGTATTGTTTTAATTTATATATGCTCCTTCCTAATAAAACGTGTCAGTACCAGTGTATGTTGGTGTGGTTTCCTGCCTCTCTTTTCTCTTACAGTATTCTAGCTGGAGACAGGATTGCAGCCTTGGGAACCTCTGTTCTGCACGTGTCTGTGCACTGCTCACGAAGAAGCAATCGCTGTAACTCATAAATATGTGCACTCGTCCTCCAAAGACATATAAAACATATTTGAGCTATAAGGCTATACAAACACGAAGCAGTGCTGATGACGACATGCAAACCACGAGGGGGGAAGCTTGACTGGCTCCGTCCTTTTAGAACCTGGAAATGTTTGCATAGCCTTGTTGCTTGCCTGTGCTTTTATCTTGACAGATAGGTAGGTTGGTGTCAAAGAGTTGAGTGAAATGCTTTCTTCATCTGTATAACGTGTTTAATCCTGTCCTGTTGTCCAGCTTTTAGCTTCAAGGCAAGGCTGGTTTTCTAGTTTTTTCTCCACCTTGCTTCTTACAGCTTGAAAAAAAACCCCAAATGTTTGTGACCCGAGGACCAGCACACAGCATCTGGCTCCCAGTCTACAGTGCTGCTTCTGTCAGACAGTGTGCAAGAAGAGCTGTGTAGCCTAAAAGAGATGCTTGTGTATTATGTGGTGCAAGTCACATGCAGCTTCATAATCAATGTGTTCCTGTGCCAGAAGTGGTTTAAGGGAATGTTGGGATGGTGTGTGGAGTGAAGCTGGACATGATTATGGCCAGAAAATACAGTGCTGTGTTGTGTGAGGAAGACACTGAATAAGTTTGGGTTTTTGAAAAATATTTTTCAAATGGATTTCCTTTCCTTCCTTTCCATGCTACTTCCTTTCTCACATTTGCTTTCTCAGGGCAGCGGAGGAGAAAAATTATTCTAATACCTTTAATAATCTTCCTTTCTCTGTGTTTGCATGTTAAAACAATTCTGCAGTACTCCCAACTGTGAGCAGCATTTTGGTTTTTATTATTTTTTTAAATGTGATTGCAGTAAAAACTTGCAGTGGTCCTTCTCCTGTCCTGTCTTCTGATAATTACAGGAAAATTGTTTTGCCAAAGGCACGACTTAATGCAGGTCAAATTTATCAGGAAATGTTGCTTCAAAATTTTCTAAATTTGAGTGTGGATCTTGAGGCTGGAGGATGTAGCAGGGATGAGGGTGAGCCCTGCTGGCTCTTGAGGCAAATGATTGAGTTGTTGAGGCAGAATCAAATCAGCGTTGTTCCTATAACCAGTGAGAAATGACACGTAGTTGTTAGTATGTTATCAATTAATGTATTATTAAATAGAGCATTTGAGAGCACATGTTGTATTATCTGCGATTTCCTGTGTTGGGGATGCTGAATGTTGCTTACAGCAGCCAGATGGAGTTAAGGTTGGTCCTGACTGCATCGAAGGTGCAAGCCTCCGTCTCGGAAAAATAACAACCACGAATATTTCCAGACATTTGGAGCTCGAGACCGTTGCCTGGCTCTGCAATGGGGAGATTCAAGGCTTTAAGAAGGATGCCACCACGTGCTGTGTGGTGAGACATGCCAAGTGTCACAGGTTGACAAAACTGGTTTACTTGGTTTTGCGTCATTTAAGGGCAGGAGGATTTTTTTTTTCTTTTTTTTTTAAATTGTGAATTTGGAACAGCGTTTGATCTGCTTGTCCTTTCCGAGTCTCTCAGGAAAGCCTGACTGCATCTTTAATTTCCCCTGGGCACAACTGCCAGGAATAACTTGTGCCGTGTTCCAGCCCTGGAGCTGCCCCTCTAACCCACTTCTCTGCTCTGCCGGGCTGTCGCAAGTGGTGCCTCCGCCTCAGCTTTCCAATGGAGATGCAGCAGCAGTGATAGCTGAAGCATGCTAACTTTACCCTTCTCCTGAGTGGCTTGAAGGCTCTTTAGTCAATGTACAGGGCTGAGCTGGAGTGTCAGCTGTGGCATTTTTCTTTTAACGAAGTTTTAAAAAATATTTGTCACATTGTTCTGTCCCTCCTTGTATTTATGAAAGGAGGTTGACCGCTTGCGTGCTTCACTTGACAGACCTGCTGAATGTGTTAAAATTGGTTGTGGGTTCCTCTGGATGAGGTTTAGCTTTTGAACCATGTACATCGTGAGCTGGTAGGGAGCAAAGAAAGCTCATTCCTTAGTTTTTGCTGAATATGTTATTCATGACTTTTTATTCGTGGAAGTGCTGAGAGGGAGAGCAGGGGCAAAAAAGAGAGCGCAAAAAGTTGCCGAAACTAGTCAGCTGGAGCGGTGGTGAAGGCTGTATTGACATACAGAGTGTATACTAGTGTTTGAGCTGACTTGCTACCAGTGAAAGCAATAGCTAGTTGGGACTTTCCTTTCTGAGAGTCCTGTGTCTTCAGAAAACTCTTGTTGTCACCTTGCGCTGCTGAGTGTTTGCATCCGTACTGACAGAACAGTGGGTACCATCCCTGCAGGGGTGTATCTCAGAGCCTGGCAGCACAGCTCACACATGTCGCATTTGTAAAATCAGATTTGAGTAAGAAAAAGTGTTAACAACAGCTTTGCAAACACCCCTACTTTGATTTAAAAGAAAGTATTTAAAAGGAAAATGTGCTTCATTGTAACAGCTGGCTTTAAAAAAAAAAACCAAAAAACCCACAACTGTCTAAGGTAGAGGTTTAAGGGACTAAAACCCAATAGACTTTTGAATGGAGGCCTTTTCGTCTTAGAATACAAAGAATTAATTCCTCTCGGTCTCTAGAAAGAAGAAGAACGTTTGCTCTTCCTTCCAACTTGGCAGCTGAATGAAGATGGTGTAGTCAAAAGGAAGTGGCTACAAAAAGATGAAGCATATTGGTTGTGAATCTGCCAAAGGTGGCCAGCTGTATTGCTATTTTCAGCTAATTCTATGCACTTAGTCAGAGTTTTCACTTAAATTAAAGACTAAAGGTATATTTAGTGATCATTAAGCTCTGCTCTATAAAAGGGTTTGTTCCATGGTTAAGTAACGGGGGTGGCTGAGAAACAGAAGATAGGCAGCTAACCATTACTGTGCCTTTTTTCCTATGCTGTGAAATGCATTGAGTCCTTGTGATCTTCGGGGGGTTTAATTTGTACTTTGCAATAAATGCCTCTCGTGGTAGACCCGCATCATTCCAAGTCTTGACTTTTCCCGTTTGGTGGGATTATTCCGGAAAGAGTGAGCACTGTACGAATATTTGTGTGATACTAAAGCCTTGAGCTAAATACCCTGTGAGCAGACCTTCTGGTCTGGGTATCCCAGCTCTGTCTGGAGTGAAGGGTACGTGGGGTCAAAAGGGATCATGCTCCTAGTTCCTCAAGCTTTTGGAAATACACTTTGCAGACCTGTTTCTAAGGGAAAAGGAAAATGGAGATAAATAAGGTTCTTACCTAAATATACAAAATGCGAAAACTTGTTGAAGACTTAAGGGAATTTTTTTTTATAAAAAAGGCAAACAAGAAGTGGTGACTTGGGATTTATAAGGGCGGCCAGGAAAATGTATGTACAGCTTTTACACTTAAAAATCCTGCCAAGTCATTTTAAAAAAAAACCAACTTTGTCAGTAGGCACTCCTCCAGTCATTCCTGGAGTCTTTTTTCCCCTCTCCTCATTTCATGCCTTTGTCTTAAATTCTGTGAAGTGATACTTTCCCACTGTCCTTAGTTGGTAAAAGCACCTCATAAGTTTCGAGCCCTACAAAATTTCAGGCATTCTCAACCACAGTAGGGTGCTTTAAAATGCTCTGAAAAAGATCAGGTTTTTGTCAGGAGCTAGCAAATTCCTTTTACAATGTGGGCAAGGCAGCAGCCGCAGCCTGTTGGCATCGGTGGGGATGAGTCACGGTACCCTAATCCTGCAGAATTAAGTAATGCATTCTCAGCCGTGCCCTTGCATCATTCCTCCTGCTCTCCATCAGATGGACTGTCCTCATCTTAGCATCGGGGTGTGCTTTTGACTTTGCTCCCACAAGGGCATGTCAAAAAGGAAACCGCCTCCCCCGTGCAGCAGCACAATAAATATCCTGGCAGGTCTCAGTCCATAAACTCTGTTATAATCTCGCAATTTATGGTTGTGTTGTTACTTGTCAAGGAAACTGCGAGCAAATCTTTTGTAAAGGAATGTGAAATGCTAAATAGGGAAATGCAAAAACATCGCTGGGGTATTTTTGTTGTTGTTTTTAGGAGGCTCGTATTGATCGCCTTGCACCAGAAATTGAAATGGGTGATCTGTGGTGTGTTTGAAGCGTGACTGCGAGCATTTGCGCTCTGCTGATGTATTCTGCAGAGGCGCGGGTTTGGCTAGCATTGCCCTAGCGCTACTGCAAGCTGTGGCGGCGTGCTGCCTTCCTTAAGAAGTAGTCTGTGGTCCTCAAGGTTGCTCCTGCACTCTGTGGGGCTGGTGAGATGCCCTGTGTTTTGTGGAGCAGGACTAGGAATCGGTTGACCTGTGAGCGTTCATGCACCAGTGTGGCTGGTGGTTGCTGAAGGAATACATCTTTCCCCTGCCGCATGCCTTTCCCCCCCCTCCCTACTCCCCCTCCCATTTTTGATCATGGATACATCCCTTGAAGATGCAGGGGATGTTTTTGACAACCCTGCCAGGATACTATTGGGTAAACCTTTGCAGAATAGATGTGCTGAACTAGTTAAAACCAGCGAGCAAAAGTGCATGTATATTCATTTAAAGTTAGCATTTAATTGTATTATACTAGAACTGAGTGTTAGACAGTTTGGCATTCTCTAATAGTTGGTTAGCAAAGTCTTTTCCTCCCATCAAAAATATCTTTCCAGTTGGATCGCCTTCTGTTTATTTGTTTGCTTGTGTTTTGATCCTGAAAGACAAAATAGCTGTTCGTGCACAACAAAATAGCTGGATATAGTTTCTTGAAACGCATGCTTAGAGGGTAGGAAATCTTGTCTTCCTCAAGTCTTTCTTGGGTTTAAAGCATACTAATAACGAAACTACTCTCGACGGGGGCAAGGCAGACTCTGTGGGCAAACTTGCATGAACCCAAGGTGGCTCGGCGAAGAACGCGCGGCAGCGGTTGAAGCAAATGGCTGAACACGAGGAGATGGGCTTGCTTCCTCCGCTGCAGCAACTGGAACCGAAATTAATTTTAAACAGCTCGCTTGCTTTTCAAATCTGGGACGTGTCTCCCTTTACTTCGGAGATCTGAGAAAGCAAGCTTTAGAAAACAAAAAGCATTGTTCCTGGTAAGGAACCGTCAATCGGTCCGTCATGCTTTTCAGTTGTTTCCGTGATTATGCTTGTGAAAGAGATTAAAATACTTCCCTTTTATTATCAGCAAAGTGAATTCCCCTGCTGCCCCTTCTCACAAAGCCTGGCTCAGCAATGCCATCTCCTTCACTTTCTGTTCCAGCCGGTCTGTATGTGGCAAAACTTGTTTTAAATTCACCATCTTGGCGGTGGGGTTAAGTTTACAGATTTCTCACTTCTGCCAAGCTTGCCATTGTTGTCTGGAGAGCTTAAGTATAATTGCTGCTTCTGGTTTTATGAATAATTTTCAGAGCATTCTTCACGTTAGTAAAACCACAGAGCGTATCAGCAAAGCTGTGCACTGAAATGCAGTTTGTGGGGTTTTCTCTCTGGTCTTTTTATTGTTGTTCTTAACATGTTTCTCCTATCTGCTCTCTGAAAGCAGCTCTGTGGTCAGGAATGCTTATCGTGTTGTATTTGGTCTGTCTTTTCATGGTTTAAACGAGCTATTTTTTAAATGTCGTTGGACAGTAAGTGAGGATGTTTTCTTATTGCCTCACTACATGCGGAGTTCCCATCTACCGTGCCTTTTGTGCACTTGCAAGGCAATTTGAAGCCAAAATATGGAGCTGATGTTGCTCTTTATATTACTTTAGCAGACTTGTTGCCTATGGCGTTTTTTCCCCAATGCACTGAACAGAGAGAGTGTGTGAAGACTTTAGCATATTGAAACCGAAGACACACATACACCTTGTATAATTTTTGATTAATTAGCGATTGATCCAGGAATCCTGTGTTTGAACAGGCCGGTTTGAAGAGGCGCTGTCTGTTCCTGCCCTGCCTGGAGCTGTAAACTCTCCCAATGGCTGAGACCCAACACGAGGTTCTCCTTAACCCGTGTACAGGCAGGAGAGTAGCGACAGCACTGAGAGCCAATAACTCGGTTCCAACCCCATCCAGTTTCAAGTTAAGAATTAAATCTGCAATCCAGTCGTGGGATAAGAGGAGCCTGCCTGTCACTGGGGGTGCTGGTGGCAGTGGCACTGGAGATGCAAGGTTCTCTAAGCACCATCTTGGCGGAGGTGCTGCTTCAGCATCATGTCCCCACCCAGGAGTCTGGCAGCACCTACTGTGATGAACAGCTCGATGTCTGCATTCTCAGCTTGGGACAATTTTGAGGAAAGGTTAATGCCACCCAGGCCTGTAAACATGCTGCTAATGAACTGTTTGCAGTAATACAGCAAGCAGCCTAAGTGCTGGGGTTCAGCACGCTGAGTGGGGCCCAAGGCTTATATAATTAGCGTTAATGTTTGGTGCGGAACACCATGGTATCAGCTGACTTATCTCATTATGACCGATTGCTGTTTCATGAATCCAATAAAATGTGAGTTTTGGAGACAGGGTAGTGAGGGTGAGAGGAAGGCGTGAAATTAGATTAGAGTCTACAAACTCTGGCTTCCCTGCCCCCATCCAAAGCAGTGTCCAGGCATCCCTTTCACCGAAAGCATGGGCTTTGTTTTTTGAGGGGTCCAAGCCAGAATAGTACCATTCTGGGAAAGTCCTCCTATCGTGCCCTTAAAGAGGTGTACTTTTTTCAACTTCCTTTACTGAAATCTGGAGCTTCTGACTCAACTGTAGTGAGCGATTTAACCAAGCAATTACGCACTGTTTTGAAATACTGAGAATCCTGCGTCGGTCCGGTCTCCTCTTGCTCCTGGAACACGTTTCCATGATGCTCACCAGCGACTGCATGACTGCAGCATGGAGCTGAGCTGCGTGATGTCACTCATGCTGGCAGCAGAAGGGGTGACTGTACTGCCCGCTGTGTCAGCAGCTGGGCAGAGATGAGTTGCTTGAGAAAGCACTTACTGTTAATCTCCTGACTCGGTTGTAATTTAAAATCCCTCTCAAAACCACCTTGTTTCTTGTTTTAATTGGTATTTTTTACTCGTAAAGGAAATAAAACCTCAGGCAGATTAAGGAATGCTGCGCACGCTCCCGGAAGAAACCGAGTAACTGCTGAAAGCCAGAGCACGAAATACAGTCGGTGCTCAGACACCAGGGTTGGTGAGCAGGAGGAAGGGCTTGGGCTGATCCCTGTGCTCATCAGAGCTTTTAAGCAAGGCAAGAATGAATGCACCGTAGAGTTATAGGATGTCTGAGGTTATAACTGCCGCGAAAGAGCAGATTAGCATGCTGTGGTATTTCGTTTGAGGTTTCAAAAAGTTATCATATCCGGATAGCAAACCTTTGTATAGAAACCTGCTGCTGTTTGTTCCTGAAGTAGTTTCCTTGATACTGAGGCCTTTATGAGAAAACCTAGTATCCTCCCCAAGATGGGGCTTACTGAGAACTGTCTTCATTCATAAAGGGAAGAAATTTATGGTATCCTTTTTTTAAAAAAAAAGCATCCTCAGAGTCTCTAAATCTGTGGTGTTTTCACAACAGGAGGATTGACAGATGACTAACTGGATTTCCCCTTTTTACATCATTTCATAAATTATGAATAGTTTCCATAGGATGAATTGTTTTCGTGCTGCCGAGTAGTTCAAGTGGAAGAATGGCTGGTAATAGCAACTGTGCCTGGTACACACAGGGCCTTGTAGTCTCTTCAGTTACATTCAATATAAATACTGTAGGACAGTCGTCCTCCTGTGAGTCCTCGCTGTCCTTTGGGTAGTTCCTTATGCTCTATAAATACCTACAAGCACTCCTAATTCCTGCAATCTCATGTGTCCTGGGCACAGATCTGGAGGCACAAAGCACCCCGTTTATCCTGACTTTACTCCAGGGTGCTCTGAGAAGGAGCTGTCTCCTTTAAACCCAGGGTGTTAGTGTCCTTGCTCTTGAGCTGAGGTGATCCCTAGCTCCTTACTATCAGACAGTCTCCTCTTCCTTATTAAAAAAAATTTTTTAATAGAAATCTATATGAAATTCAGATTATTTTTCAGAAAACCTTTGTTGTCATGTTCCTCAACCAAACGATTCATTGTTTTGCTCGTTCATGATACTTTGCCTATGTAGAAGTGTTCTGACTGCATTCCATAAGCCAATTGAATCAGGCTTACAATGGGAGAGAGTTAGGCTTTCATCAGTAGTGATGTAGGTCCCAGTAACAGGCACTAAGCATTTGTGGCCCTTCGCTGGCTAGGGCTTTTGATGCTGCTGTTTCAGCAGCAGTGGTGCAGTGGCCTAGTAGTGCTCTGTGTTGTGTGGAGGGCGTGTAGGGAAGCTTTCGTTTTCTCCTCTGCCCCTGCTTGGCTGGGGGGAATAACAGGCAGAATTTGCTTGCCATGTTTTGCTGGTAGCTGCTATATAACTTTTGTAGTCAGCATTGTTCTCCCATGGGTCTTTGTGATCTTAGGGGGTTGTTGTCAGTCAAAAACAGCTCCTTAGGAAGGACATCTGCAGTAACTGAAGGTGGAAAACAAACACAAGACACTGTCTTAGCTATTAAGGCTCCATCATCTCCTCAGCATGGGGTTGTTTTTTTGTCTGCTAAGGTAAGAATTGTGTGTGCCTGTCTGTTTGCTTTGCAGTGCCTGCTTGGGTTTTCTAAATGTGTTGCAATTCTGAGAAGGTTAAGTATCTTGAGTTTTTAGTTTTGTGCCTGTTACATTGTAATTCAGAAAGTTGATGTTACTGAGTGAAAGTTAAATAAGTTCGTGTGGTTTGGAATATTTGTTAAGCATCATATGTGCTATAGAGCCTCCAGGCGTTTTAGGAATAAGCTACTTTCCAGGACCTCTGATGACATCCAGATAATACATGATATTGGCCAGAGGTAAAGCTGCCTCTTTTTAACAAACTGTTGCAAATTTCCACTACTTGCCTTGGAGGAAACCTGTCCTTTGGGAAATGGAAATTTATTTGGGACTCATTCCAAGATAGAGTTATGTTCAAACCTTTGCTTCAGTCTGGAAAGAAACACAGACAAGAAGAATATAATTTTAATGAGTACAAGATGCCGGCAAAGTGCTGCTCCGAGTTCATCAGTAAATGAACTGTCCCAACCCTGGCAGCAGTATTTGGCAGATTTGGCTCCATTGAAGTGTCTGGCATGGGGCCAACAGGACCCAAACCCCACTGGCGGCGGGATGGTTTACTGATGGATGAGTGTGCTGAAGCAGCTGAAGGCGGGAGCCAGGGCAGGGGGTGCATGGGAGGTGAGAGGGAGGGTTTGGCTGCTGTTGGGAAAGATGTGATGGTTTGGCAGTTTTGCTGCAGTGGAAATGGGTGGTGTGGGTCAGATTCATCAGTTGCTTTGGCCTGTGGAGACATCTGATGAGACCAGAACCAGTGGAGAAGGGGCGGTGGGGATGTGCAGGGTGATTCTGGGACTGGGAGGAAGGGGAAAGTGAGGGGAGGAGAAGGAAAAGGGGAACAGAAGAGGTTTGTTTGAGGGTGCTCCCTGGACCTAATGGCTAGCCCGTTGCTGTGTTCCTACAGGCCAGCTCTTTCTGAAATCCCTGCTACATCCTGCACCCCCAGGAGTAGGAGGGGGAAGGATGCCATGGGAGGACTAGCCATTTCCAGTTGTCAGCAAGAAAGGATAAGCAGATTGAGGAGCAGGAAAGTAGAGCAAATTTTTTGTTGTTGCCTGCTCACATTAATGAGAGGAGTTGCGAGGCGCCTGTGTACGAGTTTTGATTTTGCTAAGCCAACTGATCTGTAAAAGCAGAGAGTAAATCCATTTTCCCCCCACTACTTTAGTAATTGGCAGAAGGCAGAAAGTCATTGTTGACTGAGAATAAACAGATTTCAGGCATTCCTAGACTGAGAAACCTGCTTAGCTTTCTAAAATCGGTCTCCCTGGTGCTCTGCTAAAAGCTTAATTGGCTGACATTTTGTATGTGAGAGATTTACTCTTCTGGCCTAAATTGAGTTATTTTGTGTAAATGTTTTTGTGGGGTTTATAAAATATTCTCCTCAGAACATACATGTGTGTGTAAACTCTGTGGACTGTTTCTTTTGAAAGAGTAATAACGAGTACTAGATGTTGTGGCTTTGGCACACAGAGGATAATTTAACATGGAATTCAGTTTATACTTTTAGTTAACCTCGTAAGGGAATTTTGTTGGTTAAAAACTAAGTATCTGCTCTCTCTTTTTTTTTTTTTCTTTTTCCCCTGAAAAAGCAGCTACTAAGATACAGTCTTCCTGTAATTATGAAAAAGGATGGCTGTGCTGGTCATGCCAAATATTGGGGATGGATAGCCCACTCTTAAGGATGCCATTCTAAACTGCGTAACCGTGGGGGCATCGCTGTTACAGGTACAGTGCAAGACTCTGGGAGCTCTTGGATCCTTTATGAGTGGCCAGGTCTCATCAGGAAGGAGTTAATGTCATTGCAAGCCATTCTTGTTACGTGCTTTGACAGCGGCAGGACTGTCTCCTCCTCTCTTCCTTGCAGTGCTCGAAAGTCATCTCGCACACTTCCTCGCTCTGTTTTTAGTACATTGTAATTAGTATTTTCATTCAAGCTTTAAAATTCCTTGGAGATTTGCCTAGGAGAGGGCTGTGCACTTTTAACCCAACTGCAGGAAAGGGATCTGCATCGTATTAACCGTGAAATTTGCAGGTCAGCTTTGGAATTTCAATATTTGGTGTTTATAACTTACTGCCTGGTTTGGGCTCTTTTGTTTCGCATTAATTTCCACCTCTTGTGCTCCCAAACGTGACTGCGCGTCTCTTCCCACCCCCCTCCTTGGATCTGAGTGCTTACTCCATCCAAATAGATGAACTTTCTTGGCAGGAGTAAGCAGAGCTGCAGAGTTGCTACTTGGGGCTGTGCTGGTGATCTGGAATGAGTTTTAAACATTAAAGCTTGTTTACATTCAGATTTGACAAGGGCTCCCTTTGGACCTCTTTTTTTGCATGCTGTTAGTACAGTTGATGTCTAGTACAGTAAAGCTGCCCCTGTGCCTCGCCCCCCGCCCCCAACTGTAGGTGCCCAGCAGTCTGGGTTGATGCTGCACTGAGGATGGAGAAACCTAATTTCTTGGGGAAATGGGGCACGTATGGTGGCTTTGCTTGTGTCATCCTGCTCCAAATAGCTTGTGAACTTGTCCGGTTCCTAACCAGAAGAGGATTAGAGTCCTTCAGATAATTCACCACTTTGTTTTTTTCTGATGGAAGTGAGCTGGAGAAATCCCAAAGCCGGTGGCCCCATGAGCAGAAAGGCAAGCAAAGCTCAGCAGCTGCCTCCATGCTTGACTGCGTCTGTGTCTCCTGCCCAGTGGCTGCAGGGAGGCTCTGGCTTGGCCAGGAGAGCTGGCAGGGATGGAGGGAGACCGTGTCATTGCTGCAGCCAGAGAAGCAGAGGAACTTTGGAAGCAAAGGCCATGGAGCCAGGGGAGAGCCCCGCTCCCTTGCCCACCAACCCCAGCTGTAGTTGCTGGGATTGAAAACATACAGCAGGGTTGCAGTGTGACGATTGTTTTATGTAAGATTGGGACTGGTTTAGGAAAACAGTAATGGCTCGGAAATTGTCAAAGGTGCCAGCTGTGTAAAAGGGCTGGTTGAGTCAGAGAGGCTGGGCTGCGGCGCGGCCCCAGGGGAAGGAGGGTGGTGGCAGGAAGGGCCCTGGTCTTGCTCCTGACTGGCTTTTTCACTTCCCTGGTGAGGGGAAAGGAAGAGCCTCAGCCGAAGGTTGCGGTTGCGTGTGTTATTAAGAAGGTGGCTACAACAGGCCCATTTTATAAATATTTAATGGCGGCGGTTCTTGCTCTCCGCGTGTCGGTCTGTGCCCTAGCAGGGTATGCTGATCTCGCATGCCCTCAGCCGCCTCTCAGCCTTGGAATAATGCAACCCATCCCGTCGGCCTGGTTGTGCCAGGAAATGCTTCGGCGTTGCCGCATGCAGGGAAAAAAATAAGCCCAAGCATAGTCCTTCCCTGTCTGCCAGGGGAGCACCGGAAGGTTTTTGTGGGGCACTGCTTTCCCTGCTTTGCTGTGAACGGGTCCTGCGGTGCCTGCCCTGTGTGGCAGCCGCTTCTGGAGTAGGAGCTCCCAAACACTGTGAACCCGGGGCTGCCACCCTGTAGCTTGGATCAGGAAATCAAATACATGCCTGAAGGCATTCAGTCTTCTGGGGTAAATACTGTGTTATTAACTCCAAAAGGTTAGTAATCGGAACTGCAGATGGAAATGAGATAAATGAAGTCTGTATATTAAGATATTAACTAGAATCTGAAATGTCCTTTTTGAAGTTAAATGGTATGGTCTGAGCCAGACTGGCGGCTTGCTTCGGCCTAAAGGGGTGAGTCCTGCTCCCTCCTCCTTCCTCATCTGCTTCGAGTTGCTGCTGTCTGCTCTGCCCATCGTATCAGCTCTGTCTGCGCAGTGAACGTGATCAATTTGTTGATTTGTTAGAAACCCAATCCGAAATAGAACAAAGAGGGAGGAGTGGGGATGGAGAGGAGGAAACAGGCAGGCCCATGAGCGCAGCAGGCTTGCTCGATTACGCTGTCTCACCACACCCTTGGACAAACATGGGCTCCCTGACTGACATAAATCATCCCTTGGCCTTTCATTTGGTCAGCATCAGAGCCCTCCTGAGAAGCAGCAGGCATGCCGGCTGACTCACGCCGTGGGATTCCAAAGCCTTCCTGTGACACCGATGCATGGCTCTGCACACAGATGTGATCTGACCTGGTTTTGCTTTCCAGCCTCTTTCCACAAGCCATGGCTGTGTTGCAGCGTCAGGGACTGGGCATTGTACCCAGCATCCTGGATGAGCCACAGGAGTGAAGGCGAAATCTGGGGCTTCTGTCCTTATTGGTAGTTGCTCTGTAGATGTTCCAGAGATGAGTAGGACGTAGTAGAGAATACAACTACATGGTGTGGTAGAGAATATAATTTATTATAGAATTTTTAAAGTAGTTAATAAATTAATTCACATCAAAAATGGAGTGGTTTATATTGCAGAAAGAACACCTGGTCAAAATTTGATGGATCATTTAGGCTCTGTAAAAAGTACCAATGTTTCCTGGTGTTTCCCAGATGATTTTTTGACAAGGGTTATGTTCTGTGACAGCAAATAGTAGCACACAGGGTAGTCTATTAAGCTGTTCTGTCATGAGCCTGCAAAAGTGCTTGTTGAGTCTGACAGCCTCTTCATGTCAGTAACGGGTTGACCTAGGTGCAGTGCAGGGAAGAGGCCGCGAGAATGCTGCGAGACTGACCTAACCAGTCACAAATGTGGTGCTACTGTGGGTGTTGTAAGGGCTTCTGTTGTGTCCAGAAATTACAGCTTGTGTCATTACATTTTGGTAACATGCTGCTTAAGTAAATGAGGGAACTGGGAGCTTACCACTGTTCATTTTGTTGATAAGCTCCTGGATGCAGTAGTGGGCATGAACTTGCTCCTGTAGCTGTGTTGTGCGCTGCACACAAAGCTCCTGTGGTCTGCGTGCCACTGAAGTCTGGTGCATCGAACACACCCATGCATGCAGGTTTAGTGGGGTGGGTGGGCTCTCTACCATGTGGCCCCCCCATCACCAGAAGATCTCGTAGCCTGGTAGAGGTAAGGATTTAACTGGTCTGATATTTTCAGTTTGGAGCTTTGGACTGAATGGTTTCTCTCCCTTCAGAGTATTAAATACTTTTGTGTTGTCTCCCATGAAAAGATCTTCAAGGAGTGTGCAGCCATTACTTCTTCCTCCTACGAATCTTGTCAGGCAGGCAGGGAGTATCACCGTCCTTCTGTAGATAAGGAGTGCAGCGCACAGAGCGACTTCCTAGGAGTCACACGCAAACATGGCATGAGCTTTTTCCAGACCTCCTCCTTGCTATTGGGTTTTTACCTCTTGTCTGTCCATCCTGCTGACACCGGCAGAGTCATCTTCTGTGGAGCTGGAGTCGAGCAGAGCCAGCCTGCTGTGCAAAGCTGGGGTGTGCTGTGTTTGAGGTGCAAGGTGTTTTCCTTCCTCACACGATTGGCAAGCCATGTCACAAGCAGCTAATCTGTCAGCCTTGCTATCCCCACCCTCTTCAGTATACACAAAAAGGGGTTGGGATGGAGGAAATACATTCTGCTCTCAACAACTTGTATTAATCATAAGCAGTGATGTCACAAATTAGATGCTTCCTCCTTCTACTTCCTCCATAGTTCTTGGAATAGACTCTGAATGGTGTCTTGTCTCTGCCCGCGGTAAATCAGCCCTGAACAAAGGCGTTATGAACAGGACTACCCCCACAAATGTCATGGGAAGGAACAAAAAATTGCAAGGCTTTACTTTCATGGTATTGTGGCAGAACTTCTTTTTCTCTTTCCTTCGTAAACGATTCAAAGCTCTAAGGAGGGTAACATCCTCTTTTTAAAACCTGCCATCAAAACAGAAAGGAAGTGTACAATGCAAACAAAACCCCAAATTCTCTTTAGGTAACAATGACCTGTCTTTTAAGTTGTCCACAGTGTGTGGTCCACAGAGCTAAAGTAGCTTCTGTTTAATTTATAAAATGCACATGCTCTGCAGAGTACATCAGGGAAAAAAAAGGAAAGAGGGGGGGGCGTGGGGAGAAGAAGAAAAAAAACCCCAAACCCAAAAAAACCTTGTGGAAGAGGGGGGATTTGAAGCAAACTGACAGACTGTTTATTACGCAGCATATAACTTACCAAATGGCTTCATTTTTCTTAGTGGTCCAGACTTGTCACTTCCATTTGGCAAACTCCAACGCTGCGAAGTCTGAAAGCAGCTATTATTGGCTTCTGCCTGAACTGTGCTCAGCTCGTATAAATTTGGTGTCTGATCTTTTATAATGAGATTAATAAATATTTATTTAAGCAGACCAAATATCGCCAGGCCTTTCCTACAAAACGTGAATTTGAACGCAGTGCAGGGTTTTCAGGTAGGCATGTGATTGCTTAAATATGTATAACTTAGCTTCACACATTTATACCTGCTTTTTTTTTTCCTCCTCAGTACTTCTCTGTTCTGCAGTGCTGTATGTAAAATGCGTAGCCAAACATACAGGCAGGGACTGTTATTAGATAATCGTGTTAAGAATGTGCAAAACGGGGTGGTTTTAATGTGGAAGAGAACAAACAAGGTACCTCTTGTTCAGCACAGTGTGTGCCTTTTCATTTTACTTGGGCCCATCACTCCACTGTATTACGTAGGGTTTAAATTGTCTGTGTACAGTGTGGACAGTCCTGCTGAATCCGTGTAAAGATGCTTCTTTTAATCCAAATCCACCCTTCCCCCCCAATCCTTTCCTGTAAAAAGACCAGCTGTCCCATAGCATGGTGTCATCGGTTTAGCGATAGCGTGTGTGGAAAAGACTTTCGGGGTGCTGTTGGAAGGGGTGTTATGCTTAATGAGAGCAAGTGAAGTGCGGCTTCTGGGTTGCCCTGATGCTCCGTCACTGCCAGTTCTCAGATTTGGGCTTGGCCCCTGTGATTTTTCTGTTCTCAGACGCGACTGCGGGGCTGCTTGGCAGCCAGCCGTGCAGCCAAGCGTGGGGGTTTTTCAAGGGTATGCAGCACGCCAGGCTGGCGATGTGCCCTGTGAGGGACTGGGGAGCCTGCTAGCCCTCTCAGCCCGACAGCCTCCGCTCCTGCCGCACCCCAGTGTCTGTCCTGCCCCTCTCCTCGCCAGAGGTGTCACCCTGGCCTCTCTTAGAAAGAGGGAGGGGATGCCTGAAGGAAGTTGGCAGTGAAATAGGGAAGAATACTTACTCTGGATCCTCAGAAATTGCTGGGTATTGGGCTACGTTTTTTCTTCCTGTTTCCTTCTACCTTCCAGAAGGTTGTAACTCACCCTCTGCTCTTTCCCATTAACTCGTTAAGGCTGTTTTCCCTCATCCCCGAGCGTGTGTCTGCAGTGCCTGTTTCATGAATGTTAGGCAAACGCAGTGTTGGAGATGGTGTTCCTGAAGGACTCCACGTGTTCAGTCCTCTCTGCAAACCACCTCAGATCAGAGCTTGGGAGTGGAAGGTGGAAAGGGAAGCGCATACGTGGTCCCACCTTCCCCAGGCTCCCATCCAGGAGGTACCAAACTTTGTCTCAGAGGAGGTTTCAACATTGGATGAATCACATTGTTACTTAATACCTTAGGAACTGAAATTTTCTGCCATCAGTTCTCGGGCATCCTTCAGCCTGAATGATTGATTTCTCCTTCCTGCAGGAAGGCTGGAGACGTGTATATGATTCCTCCTCGTCTTGCTATCAGAGGTAGCTGGGAGATTCAGAGTGTACTGCATGTTAGTAATTTACCGTTCTTTTTTCCTTGCTTTTATGACACCTGTCCTGTTGCCTGATAAAGGAATTTATCTGTAACACCAGTTCTTCCCGTATTTGTAGTTCTCCTCTGTGGTTGTCCCTTGTTGCTCGTGAATTTTCAAAGATTTCCCTTTGAAGTCCAGGAAAGCTTTTATTTTAAGAATGCTCTGAGGAGCTCAGAAAGGCTGGAGCTCGCGGTCCACATGCATGAGGTTTAAATCTGTGTGGTAGGTTTAGGCTGTTAAAACTTCTCCTTTATGCCGTGGTAAGTAGGAAGACTATGTTTTGATCTTGTGTGTGCCATTCTTCTTATTGTCTGATGTCAGGGGAGTTGCATTTGGATTTTTCCTTTTGTTTTTTGTAGGAGAGAAAAAAAAAGCAAACAAACAACATAAAATTGCCCCCAAAAGATGAAGTCAAACAGATTCTTCAGCAGTTGTGCTTCAGGAAATTCTGGGAGAGACTTGATATGTATTGAAACCTCTCAAATCTCTTATGATGGGGGGGGGAGTGATGCAGGTCGAAGGCATTCTTGTACTCCTGTGTCTTCACCAGTGGAGAGGGGAAAAGCAGCACACAGCTGTGCAGTGTGAATAAACTCCTCTCTCATAGGTCCTCCAGCTCTCTCCTCTCTGGATAGTTTGTTGCTCTGCGCTCCTAGGGTCTCTAGGAGCTTTCCAGGTAGAATGAGAACTCACAGTTTGTGCATACTTAAACACATGCAGAGCCCTACCAATCCACCCTCTGAATTTTCTTGACAAGGTTTCTTTGTGTATTGTAAAGAAACAAAGGACGTAATTTAATTTTTCTACCTACACTGCCAATTTTCTTTATACGTGCTACCTGTAAGGCACATTCACAGGGAAGGCATTTTTGGCATCAGTCAGTGTGAGTCAGCAAAACTTTCCATCCATGTACACAAGTCCTGACAAAACCTGCATTTCAGACAGTGCTTTTGATGCACACCAGGGCTCTGGTGAAGTGGATTTCTTTCTGCCTGGCCACCTCTGCCATCAGAAGAACGTGACAGGAGGAAGAGTTTTGTTTTCTGTTGTTTTGGGGCAAAAGCAGAACTGGTTCCTTTAATTTATCCCTGCAGATAACATGGTGGTTCATCCTGACCCAGAACATTTCTTCCATTTTTACTTCTTCAATTCTGGGTGAGCATTGTGTCTTTGCAGAGCAGGATTTATATAAGCTGGATATTAGGATGGATGTCAATTTTTTTGAATGTAACTTCAAACAATAAGAAAAACAGAACGTTCTTTCCTCTATTTCAGAGCTAAAAATATTTATCGCGTCTTGGAGTTTCTAGTCTTTTTTAAAAAATCAGAATATTTAATCTTTTTGTTAGCACTGCCCCTGGCATTCATTGCTGGAGGCCATTTGATCAAATGCATGTTCAGGCTAGGTCAGAAAGGAGTTTTGTACAGCTTTACCTGCCATTTATTTGCTGAGTATGGGAGATTGATGTGCCTTATTGGGCCAGGACAGCGCTTGGTTGCTAGGTCCTTTAAGCTACTTCCCGTAGATTTTGATTTAAAATATGCATAACTAATAGAAGAGCTCTTGGAACAGGGTATGTATTTAAAACCCTGTAATAATTCATGTTTCTGGTTGGTACACAAGGCACCTGGCCTGTTTATCATGGCTCCTTGTTAGTGGCTGCAACCGTTAGAAGTGTCCCTGTAGCAGTGGGTAGGGTATGTGAGAGCAGAGGGAACAACTATGGGAGAGGTGGAAAAGGTCTTTGATTCTGTCCCCTGAGTCTGGACCTCTGACGCTAATGCTCGTTGCAAAGGGAGGCTGCTCCTGTAGTGCAGTGTGATTGCAGAGGACTTGCTTGTGTACAGGTATTTTTACTGGTTTCTCTATGATTATGAATGTTAACTCGTGCCACTAATACAGTAACCACCTTGTGCTCTTAGGAGAAGCTGTATGGACCATTTAGGAACTACCAGTCTTTCCTCTGGTACAAATAATGGGTTTAAGATATGCAGCCCCCCACCCCCGCCCCTTCATTTTCTATTTGTGCCAACCCAAACTGGATATGTTTTCCTTTAAAAATCCCTTTGCAGTAGAGACACTTGTGTGTTGCAACAATTCAGAGACAAATACTGCTGCTCTTAATGCTTCTGTGACCCGGGAGTAAGTCTTAGAGAGCAATACTTAACATTTCCCCTGCTTTAACCAGGGGCAGCAGTGGTATTGCTAAGCTTGGTTACAGAGCTCCAGAGCTCTGGAGGAGACGCATTGGCCTTCTTTTTTTTTAAAAGGGTCTTCCTTTTTTCTTTTTTAAAAAATTTGGGTTATGTTTCCCCTTTTCCTGTCTGTGGGAGCTTCACCAGACTGTCATGACTTCTTAAAGGTGATGGAGAGTGACTTAGCCACGTCATCTGCCAGTTCCTTCAGGATCTGTGGATGCATCTCCTTAGGTCTCATGGACTTGTGCACCTTCAGGTTTCTTAGATATTCTTGGACCTCATAATCTCCTACAGTGAGCAGTTCTTCATTCTGCCAGTCCCTGCCTTTGCCCTCCGTGA
The DNA here is from genome assembly GCA_013400835.1 of Zapornia atra. NCBI lineage: Eukaryota > Metazoa > Chordata > Aves > Gruiformes > Rallidae > Zapornia > Zapornia atra. Next base: position 137,392 of record VZTU01022014.1, on the reverse strand, counting down.
CCTGGGCGGTGTGGCTAGAGCCCTTGCTGGTGAAGACCAAGGCAAAACATTCTTTGAGTACCTCAGCCTTCTCCATATCCTGGGTGACCAGGTCTCCTGTTCCATTCCAGAGGGGGCCCACACTTTCCCTAGTCTGCCTTTTATCAGTGACATACCTACAGAAGCTCTCCTTGTTGCCCTTGACGCCTCTGGCCAAATTTAATTCCACCAGAGCTTTAGCTTTAGTCTGTCTGATCAGCCAGCCCACTCTTACTTCTATGACCCAAACTGGAAAATATTTATCTTTCGGGAGAGCTACCTTTGTGGCCATCATAACATCTTACCCCCAACTTTGATGTTTGGGCGGGCCCGGTGCGTGGGATGGCAGTAAGTGCCAGGGGCAAGGCTGCTGGGTAGTACCAATGTTAATTAAAAGCAGTGGTAATAGGCCACAGGGTGGATGCAGGGCATGGTGTGGCCGTGGAGGTGGCAGTGGGCAAGAGCAGGGGTGCTGTTGTGCTGTATTATCTCAGGGAGCATTCTTGCAGCCACGGACTTATCACACCAGTGTCTTCCCACTGCCTTGTGAATGAAAAAGAAAGTAAAAGGAAAAAAAGTAATTGTCAGTGTTGTCCCAGCACGTTGTGGTGGCCTTCCCAAGACAGAGCTGTGTGATCTTTGTTCACTTTTAGGAAGCGCAGGCTCACACTGGCGAAGGTAGAGTTGAGGAAGGGAGGAAGGAGGATGTGGGCTTGAGAGCTGGAACTGGCTGACAGGCTTGGACTTAAAACTTTTTATTTTAAATAGGGAATGCTGATCCTTAATAGTTAGACACTTCTAGCCTCGTTGTTCTTGAGCAAATAATAAAGAATAAGTCGTTAAAGCCAGCCAAAAAGGCGCAGCCGGGGCTGTGTGTGTTAGCCAGCCGCAGCGCTTCTCTCCCCGCTGACTTCGGAGGCCGTGCTTTCCTCTCCCGTGGCAGAGCTGGGTTAGCAGTCACCAGCACCACGTTTCCGCTGTGTGCCTCTGGATTCCTGAGCTGGCTGTTTTCACCGCGAGTCTCTTTCTGGGGCAGCCTGCATGGCAGGGTGGAAGGGGGTTTTGTGTGTGTGTGTGTGTGTGTGTGTAAAGGCATGAGCCATCGTTCCTTTCTACGCGCTGTGAGGTATGGAAATATAATTATTGGTGTTTACATAGGAGGAAGTGGAAGCACAGAGCTGGTTCTGTGTGAGGCCGGCTGGGAAAGCTGGGGCAGGCTTGGATGAGAAACACCAGCACTCGGTGTCCCTCTGGCCCTTGGGAATGGAGTGCTGTGCAGGGCTGGCTGGCTCGGCGGGCACACGAGGGGAGATGCAAAGGTGGCAAAGGTGGCTGGGCCAGAGAGTATTCGGCCAAAAATGTTTATGGTTCAGAATCAGTGACATCATTTACTTAATGCGTTATGTTGTGTGGGTTTGCTCCCTGTTTTCTTCTTGTAGAGGCACTATGCGCGAAGTTTAGAGATTTGTGAGATTCCCTCTTTGCTGCTTTACACTGAATTTTACCCAAACACAAAGGCATCTCCTCCGTTTTAAAAATAAGCGTACATAGGGTTCCTCACATTCGATCAGTTGCAAACTTTAATGCTGAAAAACCTCAGCCTGAAAGGAAACCTTTTTATAGCCTCCACGTGAGGGAATATAAATAGATCTGTAGATTGAAGGGCTCTTTCATCCCCTGTCTGGAGCGGCCGGGACAGCGGCTGCTTGTGCTGTGGAGCTGGTGGGTTTGCAGATTCCTTGTGAGCTGGGGAAGCCAATTAAGGGAAAAAGTAGTTACTCCTTTAAAGTACAATGCAGTATATATACCTTTTCAGATGCCTATCCCTTCCTCCCCACACCTTTTCTTTTTGGTGGAGGGTATTTAATGAACAAGTCCCACACCACTTTGAACTAAACCATCTCCATTCTTCTTCCTCTACCGCTCCCTTTTTTTTTTTTTTCTTTTTTGTGGAAACTGTGACTCATAAAATATTTTAATCCCTGTTATTGAGCATCATTAAAATGAAGATTGTTCCCTGGCAGTGTGTTTTTGATTTAAGAACTCTTCATACTGTGAGTGCTCTCTCCATTGAAGAATGACATATAATAAGTCGATGAAATTAGAAATTTTATAAGACACTGTAATCATAACTTTTTCTTACGTAAATTAAAATATTTTGTGATTTTTAATTTTCTTTGATTTTATACACAGAGACACATCGTATTTGAAGATATATGAAGTGCATTAAACTATTGGTTTAGAAAGGGAGATGAGGAAAAAAATAGCATTGTCTTTAGAAAGTGCTGAATGCTCACAGCAGATGTGACTTCAGATGTGGAAAGTGTGTTTCTGAAGGACCACGGGGAAGTTGCCTGATGCATTCTGGTTAAAAGGAGACAGATGAGCATCAACCTCTTAACTATGCCCAAAACCTATGGTGTTAGGCAGGCACAGGCCTGAAGGAGAAGTGGTGGCTTTGGCCCTTGGTGACCATGTTCCAGTCCTCAGCCAGGAGCTTTGTGCCCTCAGACTCAGGAGCTCCTGAGTTTGCTGGGAGAGGAGGGTGGTGTGTGCAGCTTGTTAACAACTGCACGCCATGTCTTCTTCTTGGGGGCCCCTTAGGATGTTGCATGTCCTCCTTCATTCCCACACATGTGGGTCCTGTCACTTGCTGATGGGTATGGCCGTGGCCCTAAACTTGTACATACAGCTTGTGTAAAAAGGAAACAAAAACCCCACAAACAAACAAAAAGCAAGAGGGGAAGACAGTGCAAAGACAGCAGATGCTTGCAGCACCCTGTGTGTGTAACTTTCACTTACACCTTTTTTCTTGCCCTTAAAACGCTAAGCTGCCTTAGAGCTAGAGCAACCGCCTTAGGAGCTGCTCGGTCCCACGTACCATACGCATTGCTGGGGAATGAAGGCAGACCACAAAACACACACGAGCATAAATCCTTCAAGTTCGTAATTAAAAATACCAAGCATTTTTTTCTCTCCTTCTCAAGCACCACCGTTTTGCATGCTACGAGGTTAGGATGGAGAATTTCTTTATTTCTTTTAAAATTGTCTGCGCGGCACTCCTTGCCTCGCCATGGCTGTAAACTCATAAAGGGTAGAGGTTTCATTAGAAACCATCCAATTTAAAAGGGAACTGGGCGGGAGGTAGGAAACAATGCCGAATGGGATGCCTAAATTGCTCAGGATGTTGTAAATAAGGCTGCCGCCTTTTGATCTTGTGAAGGGTCTCAGAGATGCCGTTGCTTTGACCAAAGGATGTTGGAGACAAGTGGCAAGAAATCACCCACCTTCCATCCTGTTTTCCACTGCCATTACTTGGCTTAGGGCTGGTGTTATTAAGGAGGTGTAAGGAAGCAGCTCAGACAGGCTTCCCTTTAGGGTCTTGTTGTCGCTAGAGAATTAGAAAGCGTGTTTGTTTCTGGTCTGTTCAGATGTTTTATGGCAGCCCGTCGTTGCGTACTGCCTGCTTCGGCGGGCTACTGGCTCTCATTAGGCGTAATGTCAGGCTGTTGCTTAGGCAGGAAAGGAGATGAAAGCTCGTGCATAACTGCAGAGCCTGGATGAAAAGTTCGTGCCAGGAGATTGCCCGTGCCTCGTGTGGGGAAGAAAATCCCTTGCGTAAAGACCTCTTGCAGCTGAGGAAGTGGGGAACTCTGCGTCTCCGCGTGTCTGCATGTACATATTCATTTATATATCTGTGTATTCAAGTACGTGTTTATACAGACAAGATAACAAAATGTAATGCATGCATAGGGTGGGTTTCTTCATAAATGCTTTCAAATTGATTTTTATTTTTTGGACAAAGATTTTGGTGGAGCCAGTTATTTCAAGGATCTAAATTAGGCTGGAGCCTGAGAGAAACTCATCTCTGGCTTTTGGTGAAGACATTCAGAGGGGAACAAAGAGCACCCTGTCCCAGCATACCTCTGCCTGCCATGTGCTGGGGAGGCAGCAGTGGCTTTTTAATGCCACCCACATCCGTGGCCGTATCCTGCGTAGAAACTGCAGCTTTCCCCACTCTCGTGGGCAAGTTACTTGATTCTCCAGCTTCCCGTCCCACCAGGGAGGAGAGCTTTTGGTTTACCCTATGGAGAAACGTGACGCTTTCGCTGCCTGCCAGTTACTTTGCCTTTGCACTGCGGCGGTTCGAAAAGGCAGCTGACAGGCTGCGGCTCCTCTGTGGAGCAAGGGAAGCGCCTTCTGACAATGCAGTGTCACGATTGCTTGAAGACACCTTCTAACGCTGAAGCGTTGCCGTACCTTGCCTTACATGGCATGATGTGAGCACAGGTTGTTGCAGGATTAGTTTTGCATCGGCCTTTGGATGGGTTGGTTTTTTAACATACAAGAGATTTTCTTGCGTTATTTAGACAACTGGATAGGGGGAATTAGTTTATGAAAAATAATCGCTTCCTGTTGAGATAATATCATATCTTTGTAGCAAATGTAGTAAACTGGTTTCGTAAACCTCCCTGGTTATTTACAGAAGCAATCTTTTCAAATATTGGTGAGGTTGTAAACTAGAAAACCTGATGCTAATCTGTGCTAAATCCCAGTGAAGCTGGGGACAGAAAATACTTTGAAGCATTTACTAGAAAGGTACATACTGGATGTGAATAATCACGTTCTGATAATCATGTTTTTTTGTGAGCTACTGTATTTTAACTCGTCTGGGGTCCATTATGGTGCGGTTCATAAACAAGATGGAACTATGTGGCTAATAACATGAAATGTTTCCTACTTTGATCTAATCAGAAGCCTGTCTTGAGCTGCTGGTTTAGATCTTCATCAGAGGAGAGGAGGATGTCGGAAACTAGTCCTTTAAGTGTTTCTCTCTTGGCAATTAGCCACAGGAGCTCCATTATTACTTTTTGCCTGGATCAAATGAGGTCAATGGCACGAGCTTCCTGCATGAGGTCTTTCTCAGAAGCAGCAACAGACAGTAATTGCCAGCATCTCCATCCTGCAGGTCTCTGTCCCAACGGTGGCCATGAGATGCAGTCTAGAAGCTCGGGGGGGGGTGAGGCTTAGGAAAAGGGGGCAAAGGACTTTGAGGCCACTGAGGGAAGCGGCAGTGTGACCGTATTGCTTTGCATTAGGATAAATATTAATAGCTTTCAGAAGGTTTTGGTGGTGGTGGTACAAGAACAAGATTCGCAGAAGGGGGAGGCCTGTCCACTTTAAAATGGTAAAAATACCACTCATCTGAAGTTCAGCTCAATTTTTACCTCATCACTGTAAGTAAAGGAAAATTGCCTCAATGTTGCTTTTAAAATGAACGCAATAAAAGCAGTGCCTGCGCATATACCTGTGCAAATACACAAACCTAAGGCTCTTTTACCCCTATCTTACAATGAATTTCCACTGCATTAAATCTGTGAATCAAAAGAAAATTATTTAGGGCTGTAATAATGAATTTATGTGTCGACTATTCCCTTGAAGCATCCTTGAGAGTCCCTTAGCACCAGCCCGTGTCCTGAAGAGGCATCCTGGGCAGATGCATGCGCCAGCATCATCTTTGGCAAACATTTGCTTTCAGTTTTAATAGTAGTGTTATCCATTGGCTTTCAGCTCTCTGGAATAAACAGTAGAAATGAGAAAATTGTAGATTTGATAATGATCTATTGATGTGGCAGCTTTACCCCTGTGACCTATCGTACAGTTTCTGCTATGCAGTATAATTAAGTTGCCTCATCAAATGGGGGAATATTCCTATCAATATAAAGCTTTTTTAAAAAAATAATATTCAAATATGCAAATACTTCATGTAACAGTAAACCATGAATTTAATTAGTATTGCTATGAAGAATTTGGTTTGTGGAGGCTTATTATTTTGTTTGTAGAAAATTCTGATTGGAGTCCATCTGTTGTGATTGGTGAAGTTTTTCTTGTTTCAAAAGTCAGAGGATTTATTTTCAGTTGGGCAGTGTCTTCTGAAGCTGGGATGTATTAAACGGAGCTGAGTGCTTACCTGAGCTCCTGGCCTGGGGGGGCTCTCTTCTAAAAGCATCTGGTGACAGGCATTTGCATTTGGACTCCGACATATCCTTTAAGTTGGTACATTCTCCTTGGAGGTCCAGCTAGGTGGTTTTAGTTGTTTTTATAGTCCTTCCCTTCCAAAAGAGAGACATGCCCCCCTGCTGCAGTGGCTCGGGAGAAGAACCTGGAGGGTTTTTTTCTCATGTGAGAGACGAGTGCTAGGATGCAGCAGAGCGGAGCGAGGAATTGGAGATGTGGCCTGGGCTTAGACATGGTGCCCACCCGCCCATCTTGGCACACCCTAACAGCGTATTTCTAGGCAGAGTTGAGGAAAGGAGCAAGACCACTTTGTGGAGATCCAGTGTGAACTGCGTGCACACCCTTTGTGGAGGTTTTTAGAAGCCTTTTGGATCCCGATGCTATTCGCCTCTGTGAGAAAATGAGATTTCATTTTGAAACCGGTGTTTCCAGCTCCCGTGGAAATAGAGGGAAGTCTGAAAAATGTCAAACCCTGTGGCTGCACCGAAAGGTTAAAAAAACCAACAAAAGAAAACCCCCATAGAAACAGAGCCCAGAGTCTTTTCAGTCTTTATGAAATCTGAAAGTACGGTATTAGTTTGGGAACCTTGAGTGTAATTAAGGAATCCTTTGAACTGATGGGCTGGTGTAATAAAATAACATTGAGGAAAGAAAGGCAAAGAAATTCTCCAGAAAAAGAGAAACGTACAATAAAATCTCAGGGAGGCAATAAAATGGCTTCAGTCTTTTGGTACGCTGATGCTGGTGGCTAAAGATAATCTAACACTTGTTGCTGAGGAGTGTGGTTTTCTGATGAGCTGATTTTAAGAAATGAGGATATGAAATACTTGGAGGATATTGTCTTCTGTCTCTGAAAGGGAAGATACCATCTCTCTCATATAGGCTGGTTGAAATTTTAATTAAACTCGAGCCAAAAAGCACTGCTGACTAGACGAAAGCAAATTCATTTAGAGACTGAAGAGACCGAGGGCGAGGGATTTCTATGTGAGGGAGATAAGGGAACGTTATTTAATATGTTTATGCCACGTCTGTCGTCGAGATACTTAGTAGGAGATTTTGGCATATAAAACCTGTGTTTCAATTGGGGTGTACTTGTCAGAGATACCGGCTGCAGAGGGGTCAGCAGGCAGGGAAGCAACATGCGTGGTACAGGAAGGAAAATCCTGGCAAAGGGAGAACAATCGCTGCCTCCTCTCCTGCCATGCCGCCTTTTCCTCCTGCCTCCTTCATTTGGCTGGGTTGGCGGCCGTGTGTGAGCAAACGCTCTGTAATTTCTGTTTTGGTAATTCCTCCTCCCCACCCTCGGCTTTCTGTCATACGTGGCTCCAACCTCTGATTTATACTGTATGGCTGCTCGCAATTACTGCTGCCGGGGGGCCGGGGCAGGCTCCGGGGAGGCACGTCGCCTGGCACTGGCCTGGCACAATGCAGCGAAGGAAGGATGGAGCGTGGGAGCTGTCGGAGCCTCGCTGCCGATCGGCGTTAGAGGGGTAACTGACGGAGTGCCTGCTCCAGTACAGAGAACAATGTTTAAGCATGATTGCGATGATGTGTTGAAATAAACTCTGTTATGATTATGCTGCTACATTCTTGGCAGGCTTACCCTAAACCGCAGTGTGTTTTTTGGTGTGTACGTGGCTTTTTTTTCGTTCTTCTCCCCTCTACCCCCCTCCTTCTCCTACGGGTAAGCAGATTAGTTAATGCCTGCCTTTCACGAGCAGAGGCTTTCATCCTTAATGCTGGGGTTAAACTCCATTCAAGCTGTCTATAGCCTGTGAAGGTCACGCTACCATTTTGATTTCCTCTCCTGGCCTTAGGAGCTCCTGCAGGAGCAGGTCTGGGAGGGTGATTCGGAGCTTGAGACTAACCCCGCACCCTCCCCCCAAGCTCTACTTGAGAGGGATGCTCTTGTGCCCCTAAGTGGCCTTTCAGAAGGAGGATTTCTGGAGTTTCGGGGTGGTGGTTTTTTTTTTTTCCTCAGAGCCACCCCTCAGCCCCTTCATGGTGCTTGTGAGCATGTTGTTGAACACTTCGCTCTGAAGGCAGCAGAAGTAGGACGTGTGTTTCTCTCCCCACTCAAGACCTTACTGCTTGACTTTAACAGGCAGCTGACTCCTGCCTGGCATGCCCAAGCAAAATAAATTGCCCTGAAGTAGCCTCCTTCTCCAAGGTCTTGTGCTGCAGAGGACACTGCTAACCTGAACCTTTCAGGTATTTAAATATGTGGTGGCTGGACCAGGCTACCTTACCTCTTCCCTCCACGTCACAGCATCGCTGCTGTCTCGCCCACTGGCTGCCTGAGCATCCGCCATCTGGTCCCAAAAACCAAATTAGAGCAATGCGTTGTTTTAATTATTTTCTGCTTGTGTGGTCAGGAGGTTATTTGGTCTGGTGAGCTCTACTTCAGGGCCTTTCCCTCATTAATACCACCTTGCGCACATCCTGCGTGAGTACAGGAGTGGTTAAGTTATCCACTTGTGTGGCCGGCTCTTGATAGGACACAGTGGCCAGTATTTACAATTACAAGAGGAAGCTGTTATATGTGGATTATCCTGTATTTTTCTCCGGTGATGGTAATTACCTACATAAATTTCAACTTAATCCTAGGACTGAAGTCTTGCTAAAAATATACACATAAAAATTCCATTATCCAGAAATATATTTGGGTCACTTAAGTTTATAAATTGTATTTATTGAAGAGCCTCTTTTCTGGTGCAGAGGAATCCTGCAGGAGTCTTTGGCCGCAAAGCCCCCTGGGCTTAAGAAAAGGCGCAAGACTTGACAGGAGAAGGGAGCAAAAGCTGCAAACAAGAAAAATAGTTTTGTCAGCTTGTGGGACAAGGGATCATTTTTCACTTGAACAGACAAAGCAAACGCTTATAACTGAAACATTAAAGCTGGAAACGCCTTTGCAAGGCACTGTGCACAGCTTTCAGGTTTTTTGTGCGTCCTTCTTGGAGACTGGGGATAAAGGCAAGGCATCACAGGCTGGGAAACTCCTGCTCCTCCAAATCTCAACAGGTAGATGGCAGCTTCAGAAATGCCATTGTCCTCTCATGATCAACACGTGCTCTACTGCAGCAGCCTGGCACGATGCAGAAACAGGGACAGGGCAGGGGGGTGTTTCAGACTGGATTCCATCAGCCTTCTCTGTTTCAGAGAAACAAACCTTACGGGGATGATACAGCTGGAGGAGAAGGAGAGGTAATTAGGGGCACTGCGCTCTGAATTTGGCTGAGGCTTTTGAAGCCATCCACGCCTCCAGCCACTGCTGTAGAGGTGCCAGCTCCTTCATAGCTTTGGAGCTGCAGTTAAAGTGAAGTCCTACCAGGGACCTCCTCAAGAGCCTGTGAGGGCATTCGTGATGGGGATCAAGAAGGGACTTGTTGCACTTCTTAGGAGTGAGAATAGCCTCTCGCCTTGGTGCAGGATTAAGCTGATGTGCCTCCAAGTCACCGCAGGGCTTCTGAGTGTCAGTTCTTAGGCAGTATGTTCAGCGACAGCCCTTTTCAAAAGGAGTCAATCCTCTGAGTACGTCTGCAAGTGTTCCGTGTCATCAAATTGCAGTATGAAACAGTGGAGATTTCTTACATCTCTCTGGAAGCTAAATAGCGCAAATTCCTAGGGCTTCTGTAATGAAGTGGCCTGACATTTCTATAGTAATTTCTGTTTTGTATTTAATAGCAGAGTTCCTCTGAGGTATGCTGTTCATATGCCCAAATCATTCAGAAATGTGGAAGGGAGGGTGGGGGGACTGAACAAATGCAAAATCTTTGCGTGAACAGACGAGTGCACTCCATGTCATCGGCATGTTGCCGACCCCTTGGACATTTGGCAGTTGGTGGTGGGACAGGAAGGAAGGTCAGACTCTGCATTTGAGCAAGGCAGCCCAGGCCGTGCAGCGGGCCGACGCAGAGCTGCTTCTGCGAGAGCCGCGGGAACGGTAGGACACACAAGGCTGAGTTACAAGGAAGCATGTTCTCATGCTCTCGGGAAGTTAATGGGGAGGTGGGAGGTTTGCCTACAGGTTTGCTGTAGGCTTCAGCGTGCATTTTAAAAAAGAAAACAATCTAACAAAAAGGGTTTGTGGCTTTTCAATTCCCTTACTGCTACCGCGTCAGATCCGCGGGATGTGAACCAGGGTTCAGTGAATTAATCTTTAATTTCTGGAGTTGGTATTGGTCATATGTATGTATGCTCATGTTAAGGAACCTCATCTGATTTTGTTGTGGGTTTTTTTGTTTGGAGGTTTTAGGGGCTTTTTTTGTTTTTAATACTGTATCTTAAAGGAGTGCTTCTAGTCTTGAAATTTTACACTGAATTTAGCAGAAGCTACTTCTAACCGTTTCCCTTCAAAGCTGTGTTACAACCAACTGTTCTTTCTCCATTTTTCTCCTGACAGCTTAGTTTTGAGGCTACAAAATATTTTAAGTTATCTGGAAGAACAACTAGAAGTACTTGGACATCTTAGCTTGATACAGCACTTTTCAAAGGACTATTGCAACTAAATGTCTTTGCGTGTAGGCTTTCATGTCAGTGCATGCTGGCTGAAAGGAAAAATAATTTGGAAATAGTACGTTTGGGTATTTCAGAAATGTCCTTATGTGTGGTGCTAGATAAAATATTAAAGATTTATTGTCTTCATTAAGCACTTCTTCAAAAACATATATATTTGATATATCTAACAATGGAAATCTTTCATGTAAGTTTGTCTGAACCTGGCAGATGTTTTCACTTTTAAGGTTATTTTAAAAGAACATCATGAAAACAGCAAGAATTATCTCGTAGTATTATACCGGAAGACGTTTATTATTCCCTGTAACATTACTGGTTCCTTCTTTACATATCTTTCCAGATGGACCAAAAATATTTTTCGTCTATTCAGCAGTTCACTACTGGCTTGGAAATGTGGTATCGCAACAGTTGGTCTGCAAGAATAACCTCCAATGAAAATCCTTATGTTTGAAAAGTAAAAAACCTTTGCTTTTCTTAAACCTTCATTTTGAGGTCAAATTTGCCCCGAGCCAGCTCTTAAAAAGCCTCTAAGAACTGCAGTTTTAAGTTAATTTGTGAAACGTGGGCATTTAGACAAAGTAATTAAGTATTATGTTTTTAAAACTGGGAAAAAAGTACTCTTTTTTTCTTCGATACTCAGGGGTCGAGTATACCATTGCTAGATGCACTGTGGTCTGAAATCTTGAATGACGTGCTCTCGTGGAACAGAGCCCTGAAAATACAAGTTTTATAAGGGGAATGTTGGCGCAACACGAACTTTATTAATACTTGCGGTCAATCTGCTGTAATGTTTAAAATCCCTAGTTTCCATGTTACTTTGTAAATACAGCTTTGCCTCGTTTGCTTGAAGATTGACCCTTTGTGACTTTCTGGATTTGTGCACACTTCTACTTTTACTCGGTTTCTTTTCTTTTAAGGAAAACATGGGGGGGGGGGGGGCAGGGGGGGGGCATTGACTGAGATTTGAGATAAGAAATACTGGGTTTGCCTGCATCGTTTTGATTTGTCTGAAGATAATTCAGATATTTAGTAAGACAGCCCTAAAATAGCTGGTGGTTTGTTGGGGTTTTTTGGTGTTTTTTTTTTTTCCTTTTTTTTTTTTTTTTTTTTTTTTTTGGAGCCTCTTCAATAAGTAGAGCGTTTGCAAATCAGTCTTGGCAGGAGAGTAGACACTGAAACACCTGACACTTCAGTTCATCTCTGTTGAGAAAACATTCTATTTTGAAAGGTAAAACGTTTCATTAAGATGCTGTGTTCTAGTTGTAAATACTGTCTGGGAGGCAGGCTGGGAGGCAGTTTGACTGCATCGGGCTGCGCGGAAAGCCTGTGCCTGCACTTCTCCTGGCAGCTCCTGCCTTGTGAGGTGCGGGAGGCATCGGTTGGCAAATCTGAGAGGGAGAGTTTAACGAGGGCTCCTTCCCAGGGCAGCTGATGTGGTTATGTCTGTGGGTCTTTAGTGGACACCATTGAATTAAAGCATCTGTGTCTCTGTGGTATAAGGCTGCAGGAAAATCGAACTCGCGGTGATGCTCATGACAGTTGATGGCAAAATGTAGGGGATCCTGTTGCCTTTCTCTCCCTCGAATATGGTGCTTTGTGTGCTGCTGGAGGATGCCTTCCATGTAAGGTCAAGCCGACATCTTATCTTTAAGTCCTCCTTCCCTTCAGGGTATCATCAAGCATTCAACTTACAAATCCTCTAAATCTTTCTGAGGTGTTTTCCTATGAGTGTTTTAAAAAGTTTACGTAATCTCTGTGAGAGAGGCTTCCACTAAGCTGGCACACCTTGTGTCTGATTAAACCCTGGCTTCATGCTTGAAGGACAGCTTGGCTAGCTTCACAAATCCACTGGGATCCCCTGTTGGAGATACAACAGTCAACTTGAGTGATGTATTTTTTTTTCTTCTCCTATTTGATGATGTGGGGGGAAAGGGAATTGCAGTGTATGTACCAGAGGGTGAAGTCTGGCAACTGGTTGGGGAGAAAAAAAATAAAATTGGCAGATATCCGTCATTAGACATGTCATTAGCATTTCTGTATTTTTGTATTTCTTTATTTTGCCTTCTTCCTTGCCCAAGCAATTTGTGCCTCGTAATCCCTGCTGTAGAGGCCCACACAGCTTTGGATATGGTGTTTACACCCATGAAGTAATCCCTGCATCGGCTCCTATGCTGGTGAATTTATTTCCTTGTAAGTATATTCCCTCTGACTATGAAAGAACTTGGCTTCTTTCTTCTGTCCCTCTTTCCTCTCTACCACTGCATGAGTTGCATCTGCCAGCCTGTTTTTTCTTCTAGATTTATTGTGACCTGGATGTTTGGTACTTTGTCTCCAGTTGCATCAACGTGCCTTCTTCAGGATACTCCTTTTATTTCCCAGGCTCCTAGGCTTTTATGGGCTGCTAATTGGTCGCGTTCACTGCTCTGAGCAGAGGCAGCGATTGCTGGGGAGCAGCAGGCAGCAGGGACTGATGCTTTCCGCACCGACTGAGTTAAACCCCGGAGGCTGAAACACTGGAGCTTCATTCCTGCCGCTGTAGGATGATGCCGAAGAGCCTCAGCCTTGGGGATAGTGCCCACTTCGTACAGCTCAGTCCAACTCAGGCGTGTTTTACTTTAGATGGACTACAGTGCCCCTCCATTTTGTTGTCCTTCCCCAAGGAGGTGTGACATGGAGTTACAAGGAACTGTGACATGGAGTTTGTGTTGCAGGGCAGGCAGAGAGAGAGAGAGAGAGAGTGTGTGTCTGTCTGTCTGTCTCCCGGCCCAGTTTTTACGGGAAGACTGCAGGGTATTGCCTTCCTGTGCCCTGCTAGTAGTGCTGGTCACCATCCTCTTGGCTTTCATGTCACACAAGTGTGTGTACCCCGGATCTGCACAGCGACCCTCATCATTCTAGGGAGAGTCTAAGGTTACATCTATCTCCTCCAAGATGTCCCCAGGGCCTTTCTTCAGTTGTTCATCTTAAACTGTTTGCTGCCATCATTGCAGTGTTACATCATAGGGACTTACTGTGCTATATTTATAATTGTATATAGGTCCCATATATATATATATATATGAATATTTTTATCAAACCAAGCCCTGAAAAATGCTTATATAGCTAGTCTTATGTGATGCCTTTGCACTAATGCTCCTTTCTTCCCATTTGGTGGTGGTGGTTATTGTTGTAGGTGCACTTCCTCTGCGTACCTGGTTTTACTCTGTCCTGTCCTACCATGATGCCTCTTGTTGCACAGCAGCCTGGTGTGATGGGGTTCGAGTCATTGTTTGCATCTTGGGGACAGTTTTAAGGCAACGGGTAACATTGGTAGAGACAAGGGATCTGACAGTAAAATTTATTTCTTGCTTTCTGTTCTGCTGACTTAACCAGCAGCGCGTTACCTGGTTGAGCCCAGTTGTGATGAAGTACAGCTACCTCCTTGGCCCTCCATCTTGTCTCCCATGCTTCCATCTCATCTTCCAGAGTGGCGAAAGTAAAGCAAGTCAGGTGGAGGAGTGCTGGCCCAGAGGGAGTGGGAGGCATGGCAATGTGCAGAGGTTTTTTAATGTTATGTGTTTTAATGCAGAGGGAGATGACAGAAATATTTTAAACCCAGACCTTTCTGCTTCTGTGCATTGACTCCATAATTAATTTTGCAGTGACACCCTTTGAAATTCTCATTAGAAGTGGCTTTTGGCCTCATCCATAAAATTACCTTTTGGAGACTGAAGTTTGATACACAGTTAGAAGGAATTTGTTCACTACTCAGTAATATTTAAATGGTGAGCTTTACATTTTGATTAATACAGCAAAGAACACTCTGTTTGATTTTGATTGGGTTTTCTTCCATTTGTTTGGTTGGTTTTGGTGTGTCCAGAGTAGGAGAAGTTTGGAATTAAAATCTGGATCACCGGTAGATAGTTGATGCTGTAATTCCTGCTCTGCTGTTGGTGAAAATGTTGATAGCAGACAGGCTGTGGTTGTTATTTTTTCCCATCATGTGAAAATGTTGAGCAGAGATGTTTTAACGCATACACGCACATGCTACTTCTTTTTTGGGCTTTTCTCAACAGTATTGTGGTTGTGCGGCCTGTATCCAGCCTCCCAAGCTTCTTCCTTCCAACCCAATGTCCCTGTGGGATGGGTCAGACAGAGGAAGGCTGCTCACCCCACATACTCCGGCTCTGGGTTTTCCCATGTGCTGCTTTCCCTGTGCAAGTGGAGGTTATGAAAGCTGAGGCCTTGAGAAAATCGCTATTGCCTTCCTGGTGGTTTGGTGGCGGGGATTTGACCTAGCAAACATCTGGCTGTTGCTGGAGATAGAATGAGTAGAAGGCAGAGTTGAGGTGCTGCCTGAGTTGTTTGGAGTTTTGTGCTGGTCGTTGCCTGGGTGCAGGGACCAGAGGGACGGACTATAAACGATGTGAAGAGGTGCGAAGATTGTGGTGTAGGATTTGGGATGTTATTTCCCAGTTGATGTGAGTCAGCCTGAGAGCTGCTTCTCCCCTCCTTGCTGGCAGCTTCTCCCCCCTTCCTCTTTTACAGTTGGTGTTTCGCTACAAGTAAATGTGGGAGTAATTCAGTGGAGACCAAGGAGCCTCCCTGTCAGGAGCAGCCCGCTTTTACATCAGCTTTTCATGCATGAAACATCCCCATAAGTTTTATCATCACTGGAAGCTTTTCCTTCCAAAGGCATTTATGTAAATGAACGAATTAATGGGGAAAAACCCCAACTGCAAGCAACAATTGAAAACAATTGGAATTTAAACGTGTTTTTTCTGTAAGGGTATTTGTTTTAATTTGGTGGTGGTGAGGAGGAGCTGGTAAAAGCTAAGGAGACTTGACTTCAGCCGTGCAATGCGAGAGCCATCTCTGAAACTCAGATGCCCAAGGGAGACAAAAAACAGCAAAACAACAGCAAAAAAACTCCCTGAGGTGGTTTTAGCGTGACACTGGACTGCGTGCTACAGACCCTTTTGTTAACATCTTGTTTCACTCCAGTAAAATGGTTATCTCGTTTAAGTGGCATAAAAAAGAATTTAAATGTTTCTATCTTTTGAAAGACTTGGGGAAGTGGTAGTAGTTTTATTTTGAGGCAGTGTATAAAAGAATAAAAATATCACGGTGCTGTAAAAGTTATGTTAATGTACATTACTGGACTGAGCTGGAAAAATGGTGCAAGTGGGGCAGCATTGATACTCTGCCCATTACACTTTTGGATCTGTAGGCAGATCGTGTTGAGATTTGTATCTCCTCAGCCCATCCTTTCAGTTTGGAAAAGGTTTGGGAGGCAGAAGCCTTCCTCCGGAAGGGCCTCAGTTGTGTGGCAGAGATGAAGCTGCTGTGCGGAGGATGCTCAGCACCGTGCTTCCAAGTGCAGAGATGGGAATGTTCTCGGGATGGAGCCCGATGAGCGAGTTAAGCCAGGAGGTGGGAAATCTCCCTCTGCTGTTCAGAGCTTGAAGGGTGAAGCCTCAGCGTTGCGCCAGCGCTGACATCTGAACGGAGGGATAACGCAGAGGTCCATTGTAGCACAAGCAGAAAGCATGTGGTCCTCATGCTCCCGAACCAGATGACTGCTAAGTTAGCAGGCAATCCCATTTTACTGTAGGTGAGGTTTCTGAGCTAAATTTTTCCCTTTAGTCTTCATTACATGAGCCTTTGTAAAACAGAGGCAAACAGTGCATAAATACGCTGGGCCCTGACACCTCTTGAATTTATCCACAGGAATTGGTAGGTGCTCAATGAAGGGACCTAATTGGGCTAATGTTAACCCGGCCCAGAGAACAAAAAGAGCTGGTGTGTTGGGAAGTGCCTCAGAGATGGCTTATTGGTATTCAGATAGCAGCCAAGTGACTGTTTTCTACTGATACACTTCAGTAACACAAGGTTCATGTTATCTAGAGGTCCAGACCGTAGGGAGCGCAAGAGCTATAGGGGTTTTTTATGTCTGACCTGCAAGGTGGTTAGAGATCTCTCATTTCTATATTTCATTGATAGTGTTGCTGGAAGACAAAGTAAGTTTTTTCTTCTTTTATTTCTTGTACTGGTCTGGCAAGTGATGTTGTGTCTGCCCCTTTAAATGACGGGGTTTTGGAGTTAAACTTGTGCTGTGTCGCTCACTTGGCTCACCCATCCCTCCAATATTGAGCAGATGTTTCTAAGAGTTAATGTCGCTTCTCAGTTATCTTTGACAGAAGCAGAGTCTGTTCAACATCAGAGGGTTTAGACTAATGCACATTGATCTTGGCAGGGAGAACGCAGACTCCTTGAGCTCACTAGGCAGTACAGGCCTGCAAATTGTTGTATTAACAAGCCAATTAATTAATAAGCAGGAAATTGATGTACCCCCTCAGGCAGTATGCACTGATACTATATTCTTAGGTTTTTAAAAATAGATGCTGCTTTAACATATAACATGAAGCACCCTGCATGCCGTTAGGGTCCAAGCAAGGAAGAGCTTTCCCCTTTCTTTTCAGAGACCAAGCTCCTTCTGACCATTGTACTTGCCAAGAATTGGTCTCCCAGCGCTTTCCTCCTCTCCCAGCTTTGCATATTTTCCCAAGGAAGCAGCAGCGGAAGAGATAAGACCATTTACCTGCTAGGTGGAGTGGCGTAATGGGCTATTTCTCCACAGCTTAACTACCTACTGCTGTTTAATAAGCTTTTGGAAGTTTAATTTTGGCGCTTTACAGATGCAGCAGCAGGCAGTTGCCCAGAGGTGTCCAGGTGTGCTGCGAGCAGTGAGGGGGTTTAGGTCAGTTGCCCTTCAGGAAGCCAAGTTCCTCCTGTGCCAGGGCTGGGATGGGGAGAGGGCTTTATCTTCTGGCTTAAGACATGGAGATACCTGGGCAGGAGAAAGTGAAATACCAGATCTGGGATTGCATTCATTTTTGTTTCTTGTCTGGTTTTGTACCCCCCAGGAATGTGTGGGATCGATCTAATCTGGTCTTTGTTTAGCAGCTCAAAGCTCCTCTATGGAACTCAGGATTTTTGTGGGTACTGTGCATCTGCAAGAAGTAAAATTCAAGTTGTGATGCACTTTAAATTAAGAATATTTCTCTGTAAATGGCTCGTATCGCTCAAGAAAATTTGACCCTCAGTGATAAGCAAGCTAATATAAATCTCATGCACCTGAGAAATAAATCACCTGGGTTTATAAACTAGATTCCTTTCTACGGTCGTGGTAACTTGGTTTGAAAGAGTTAGTTAAAATTGTGAAGTGAGGCTGTAAACCGTAGGGGGTTTTATGTACCTGTCCAAAGGAAATTAACTTTTGTTTGCAGTTGGCTGACTTTCTCAGTATTGTAATTGGCTATCCCAGAATTCTGTACTCAAAATTTAGTAAATTCCTAAGGAATAACTTGGGTATAATTTTTTGTGAGAAGGAGGGTGAGGTTCAGATGGTTGCTTTCATAATCTTCCTCATTTAAACCGAACCAAAATGACAGGGCAGAAGGAGTGACAGCACCACGACTTTGCCATCGCTTCACCATCCACTGGTGTCTGCAAGATAGGTTAGGTTTGGGTTTTGGCTTTTTTTTTTCTCCTTTTCTGCGGGAAGGCTTAATGTGGAAGCCCACACTCTTGGCACATGCAGCTCTCCAGACTGAATCTGCCTTCAAAGCACTGCAGAAATGCCACGTTCCAGAAGATTTTTTTTTTTCCATCAGGAGGATATTGCTGCTACGCTTCCTCCCTTTCTCCAGAGTGGTGGTGGGAAATGGCAAACTATAAAGCAAAGGCAGGTTTTCATGCAAGGGGCTTTGGTGTCACCCCGAGGCTGGGTAGACAGCATCCAGCCAGCCATCCTCCCTTCCTGCTGACCGTGTCCATCCAGCCCAATCTGCTGCTTCTGCCTTGCACCAGCTCTGTTACTCCTTGGGCCGCTCTGTGAAACGCAGCATTGCCTACGTTGAAAATAAGCATACAGAGAAAAAGCCCCTCTGAGCAAGAAGCGGTTGTGATGGAAGCCCTTGGGGTGCGAGGAGGAGGAGGAGAAGGAAAACACACAGGTTTGTGTGCAGAGCTTAAGCTGCGGTGCTCTCTCTGTCTGAAGGTGGGCTGGGGCTTTCCCCATCTCCCTTCCCAGGTCATGCCTGGAGCAGAGGAACAGGGGGGAGTTGTCCTAAGTGACTGGGATTTGAGACTGAAAGTCAGCAGTAGGCATTGAACCACAGCAGAAACACCTTAAATACGAGGTAGCTTTAAGAATTAATTTCGGAGCTGTCCTGGGTGAAAAAAGGAGCAGAATTTCTTATTCTGCTGAAATGATGGGGTAGCCACCTTCCAGTTAACACCAGTGATAAATGTTGGACTAGTTTGTATTAAAAATGCTTTAATCTGATTTGGCCCCATTAATTTTTAAACTAGCAGAGGAGGTCATTAAATCACAAGTCCCTTTTTTGTTATAAATGCTTGCACCTCCGTGTTCCCTCTGCTTCCCCAGATTCTGCTTCTAATTAGAGCGGCAATGTGGTTCATGGCTTGTCAAGCAGATTAATGTGCTTTTGAAATCTGGGTTCTGGGTTTCTTTTTTCTTTCTTTTTTTCTTTCTTTTTTTTTCCTTTCCCTTTCTTCCTTCTTCCCCTATAGCTGCCTGGTTGTCTTCCTGGGTTGGTTTGATTTTTGGGGGGG
>VZTU01022014.1:47967-118210 GCA_013400835.1 Zapornia atra | reverse complement strand
GGGGAGGATTTGGGTAGTGTTGTTACAGCACCTGTATACAGAGCCTGTGAAAAGGTTTTGGCTCCTACTGTGCAGGCTTGGGAGAGCCAGGGGGAGGGGAGGAGAAGAGCTTGAAAGAAATCTGCTCTTTACAAAATTACACATTCATCCGCGTTTCCCCTCGCATTTTGAGTGACGTGCGTGCTTTTCCTGATGGTGTGGATGTGTTCAGAGATTTCAAAACCTGCAAACCTTCCTCCCCCTCCCTCCCCCGGTTCCGTTCTCTCATGGATGGGACCATCCGTGCTTTCTCCATCCCTGCTTTCTCCTGGCTGAACTCAAATGTGAGTCTCACATCGGTGGGGAGCAACTTTTTCGGTACCAGAGGCCTGAACTGGCACCTCGTCAGGAGCCTGAGGGTTGTGCTTAATTTGCATATAAATTTACATTGGAGTTTAATTGGAGGTAAATGTTTTTTATTTAGAGCTCTGCAAGCATACACAGAGATTTACTTAAAAAAACCAACCAAAACCTGAAACCCACCTTGCCTCACAGTTGTCTGTGGGACTATGGTTATAAATGGGGCTCGGACCCCATCAAATCAACAGGCCCAGAGAGCCTGTGGCCCTCTTTGTCCCAGGTCTCTGTGTCCATGGTTCCCTTCCAGCCTGCAGCAGCCCCATCCCTGCAGTCCCTGCCTTCCCCCATCAAGCCCTGCTTGCTCACAAAAGGAGTAGAGGGACCCTCTGCCACGAAGCAGGGCTGTTTGTGAGCCGCTTCAGAGCTCGTCCTGCTCTTATCTGCCGGCAGCCTGTGCTGTTGCTGTAGACCTTGGTCATGGAGTTACAAGCTGTAGCCCGGAGACCAAATGAGTGTCTTCCTCTCTTAGGTGATATACAGCCCCGGTAGGCTCCGTGGGCAGCTTGCTGGAAGATAAAATTAATTTTTTGAGTAATGCACATTGGAAGGAATAATCTGAACGAGACATGCACGTTACTGGGTTATAAATTAACTGTAACTACTGTGGAAAAAAGATACGGGCATCACCCAGCCTGGCTCTCGCCAACCCTTTTCATGTTCTGCTGCAGCGTGTGTCGGCAGTCAAACTGAAATAAAATAAACTGGTGCAGAACAGGATAAAATATAATTACGAAACTTCTCTGTTGTTCTTACAGAGTTCACTGATCTGACGTCAGCTCTAAAGCTGTTCAGTTTTTGCTTGTTTCAGAATTCTGATGGAATGAAAAGCTGGCCAGAAATGAATCATGCAGTGAATACGGGGCTGGGATTTAAATTTAATTTAATTTAATTTTTTTTTAAATGTAGTTGGGGGGTGGAATCGAAGAGATCAAGATGAAAAGGTAAAATGCTTGCGAGGTGTAGGCAGGTGGGTTTAATGAAGGAATGCGTAAGCTGCTTACGTAGGGTTAGAACTTAAATGGCAGAAGCGTGCAACATAATAAGCCGTACAGAAGGAGTAAATGGAGCGCTGCTGTATTTAACCTTGCTGTACAATAGGTCGTCCTGCTTCTCCTGCGGCTCCAGCAAGACTTCTGACACGATCCTTTAACAAGGGCAGGGGCAAACACGATGCAAGCAGGCATTTAAGTCAAAATAAAAGGTAATGTTCAAAATGGTTAAAGGGAATTTTATTTTCACGGTGAATAATTAAACTGGGAACTGATTGCCTTCTGTGCAGGAACATCCGTGGCTCTTTATAGATCTGCCTTCATCCCCTGCAACGTGCTGTTCATTAAAATAGACAAACAAAAGCTCAGAGCACACGCTAACCATTTTTCCTTAATCAGGTTCCCTGGGTTTTTTTAAGCTCTGGCTTTGGATTTGGGGCCATCTAGTAAAATGGCTGTGGTAGCTCCACGGTCTTGTCTTCCGACCTGTTCCTGGGTAGCAGAAGCTCTCACTGAGAAATGTAGTGTGGCCAAGAGCGTGCAGAGGAAAGGAGGAAGATAAAAGCGCTGGGAGCCTGAAAACATGCATCTACTCAAATACATAGTTTAGAATCTAAAGAATGTGAAGGGTTTGAGAGTGAAATGTGCTTTTAAATTTTTTTTTTAGTTTATGTTTATGCATTTATCAAGTAAATTACCTTGCTCTTCATCAGATCATGCTGAAAAAAAATCTTCCCTCTCAGACAATCCACATCTGTGTCTGTAATAAGTGCATGCAAATCAGTAATAATATCGACTCGTAGGTTAAACAGAATTTAATTTGCCGGATCAGAGGTAAAAAGAGAGAACAAAGCTGCAGCACAAGAAATGATTTTGTTGATCTGGTGGCTCCACTCAGGTTTCTGATGCAGGGCCAGTGCGTCTGGGTGGGTCACAGCAACCTATAACATCAAATAGCCCAATGTATAGCAGAAACTGCAGGAAACTAATGAACGTTCTGAACATTCCTGAACGTTTCTAGGAAGTAATTTCCCCACCCTTCCGTTTTTCGGAGGGGCAGGAAGATGTGTCCCCTTTAAAGCCACCTCACTATGTCACTTGGATGGGAAGCTTAACTGCTGAGGTGCTGGGGAAGTAGACAGAGTTCTCCTAGTGAGGAGGACCAATACATCAGTGGTCAGCGAGCTGGTCTTGCTCTTCCTGAATCTGACAGAGAGACTGCGCTGCCCACTCCTTACTGGGGAGAGTCTGCAGTGTGAAGGGGTGGCAGGACCATTGGGAAGGATGAGTTACCCGCAGCCTGTCGCTTTGTGCTTGAGGGACTCCTAGTGTCCCCTCCTTTGGGAGAAGGAAAGCCTAACAAATTCCTGCTGGCAAGCCGTCTCTCTTTCCTGTGCACCCTATAGGCGCTCTGCTATGCATGGGATGGCTGCTTGCCATCAGTTTATTTGAATTACAGTAGAAATGGTTTTTTGGGGCTTCTTCTGTTTTTAAAGAAAAGATCCCAAATCATCTGAACGCATCACCCGAGATGCTTTATGGTTTTGCTTTTCAAAGGTGTTTCTGCTTCGGCTTGCGTGGTGCTGCGGTTTGCTGGCACCATGAGATGCCTCCGTGCTGTCAGGACTGGTTTTGTTCTGCTCCATGAAATATTTACTCTCCTGGAGCTGGCTTTTGCTGGTGTTAGCACGCATGGGATTGGCGGGGTTGGCGGTGCAAGGGGAAGCCTGATTAAAGGTTTGCCACATGTTGCTCATCTGCGTGAGTTTTCTTTGTTCTGGGACTTTGGGCAATCCTGAGTATCTGGCAGTAGTTTTGGGCTGTGAGAACAGGGTCTGTCTGTCTTCCTTGATTCTCTTGGAAATGCGTGTGGTTTCTTTAATGTAGTAATTTTATTGAACAATTTTAAATGCAGTTCATACGTGTATATTATATGTGTATACTTGTTAAAAAGGAAAAAAAAAATAAAGTAGTAGTAATTCTTTCCAGAAGGGGAAAGAAAAAGGAAGAAACACATTCAAACTGAAATACTGTTTTCCCAAGGGATTTTCATAGCTGTTGAAGTAATTCTTTCTTTGTGTTTTCCTTCTGTGTAACTGGCACGCCTTCTCTCTTTTTAACTCCAAGATGTAAATTACTGCCATTACTTTCTGTATTCCTTAGGATTTTTGAAACATTTGTCTCAAGTAAAATGCTAAGTGCCCCCAGTAGCCCCTGAAGCCTACTAGAAATTATGACTGGTTTACCAACTTCTCCCGGCATTTCTTTCAGCACCTGGCAGTTTTTGCCCTTACTTGCGTTAAGTACATTTTAGCAACATCAGGCCTGTAGTGAATTATGCCTGGCAGAAACTTACTGAGAATGGATAAAATTATTTAAAAAAAAAAAAAGGTAATAAAAAGATCTGTAGCTCACCAGGTTTTGGTGACTGTGGAAATTGCCTGATAAAGTTCTGCAGTCTAAGAGACTCTTCAGGTAGAGATTTTGGTCTTGAAAAGTTATAAAATACAAATTGCTATTCAGTAATCTGTGTTTCATCTAGAACTAGTGTTCTGGAAGAAGGATGTAAAAGATCATTGCAGCCTGGTATTTTTATATCTACAGGGAAAAAAACCCCACCTGACAGCCAACAAACTCCTGTGTTAAAAAAATAAGTATTTCTAAGCTCTTCAAGACCTGAGCATTGTGTTGCAGCTCTGAGGAAAGTACAGCTGGTGTGATAAGAGAAGCAGCTGTAGGGAAAGAATTGAATGGAAAGGTTTAGCTTCATTATTTGGGGTGGAAAGTGCTTTTTGGACTTAAAGGCACAGACCACTTTCAGGTTGAGTGAAAGAGGTAGTCATCTACAGAGTTTATCTCTCTGGGAATGGAAGAACAATCTCAGGTGTGTATGTCACAGATAGATGCAATGACGTGAATGTTTGAACCAAGTTTTTCTAGAAAACAAACGAAAAAGATTTGAAAGTATTTGTGATCTTAATGTTTTTCTAGTAAGAGTCTGAATGTATTTGTCCTCCTCATTTTATGGAATTCTGAATAAAGCTAACCCTGCCAAAGAGGGTACGTACTCTGGTGCCCAATATGAGTAACCTTTCTGGTTGGCAGGATCTGGCTGGGACCCATAAGCTGTGATTCATTAGATTGAAATTAACATCTATTTCTCATTTTTTCTCTTCTCCATTAGGAGGATTATTTTGTTCTTTCTAGTGTCAAAAATGCAGTGTGTCAGCCACAAATGTTGTAGGGTATTTTAAATGCTCCCACCACCCAAAGCTAGATTTCTTTAAAAAAAAAAAAAGCCAAACTTTTTTCTGTGTTTTCTATTTTGTGGATCAGTTATGAAAGTGTTTGCAAAAATCAAGACAAACCAATCTTTCCAGAGGAAATACGATATTTAACAGGATTTTCCCCGTTACATGTTGTGGTCTGGCTTGGGGGGACAGTTACACATCAGCTTATGAGTTTCGGCCTCCTCACTGTGACACGCCGTAACCTACTCCTTGGGAATCTCTGATGTCCATATCCTACACAGTTACTGGCCTCCAGGACTTGCCACCAGAAATGTTTCGAGTGGGACTTCCTGAGGACCTCCCCGTGGCACTGAGCCATTGCAGAAAACACTAGGTGGAAGGTAAAGAAATTTAAGGATCGATTTGTGCTATTAATGAAGCAGTGCCTGGAGGTACTGAAGCCTGGGGGGGTTGAGGGGGGAACTCAGAATACTTCTAGAAGAACCATACTGATTCCAGATGTCTTTCCTTTTAATCCAGCCCTCTAGCTGATGGTGCTTTTCTGGTTAATTCCTCATAATAAGTTAACTAATTTGGTGGATTGGTGAAGAAGGGCCTTGAGATGAAATGCATCCCCTTTGAGAAGTACTGTTGTTTCATTCCTAGCAAGTGGCTCGGTGTAAAGCCTAGGTTGAAAATGAAGTAGAAAGAGCAAAGTTGTCACAGAAATCAAGCTGGATTCTGGCACCAGTTGGCTTTAGAAGTGAAGTTTTGGACAAGGTTTATAGGTCTTGGCTTGCCAGAGGTAAGAGTCGCTGCTGCGGAACAGCTGAATGAAAGAAAGGATACCATAAAGGGAAATTAAACCCGCAAAGAAAATGCCAACACTTCTTTTTTTATTCCTCCTGCAGACTGCAGCTCTGTATCAGCTAAACAAAGAAAACAATGTGAGGGACTCAAAAAGCAATTTCCAACTTCCAGCTCTGTTTTTAATCTTGTGCATCCTTCCGTGTTTCCTTGCCAACACCTAAAGGCCCTACAAGTGCTAAAACACGTGGCACTAATCGTTCCTAACGAAGTTCTCTTGGTAAAGTCGTATGTGCCAAGGCAAAAAAAAATGCATTAACAGTTTTGCCAGAGCTGGATTCCCCACTGCCCTCTCACTTCCCAGGCAGGCCTGAAGGAAATGCCGCGTTTGGATCTAACGTGTCCCACCATATGATGGCCACCCTCGGGGGCCATCAAGATGGGAGCGCGTTGCAATCTGCGAGGTCTTCCTCGATGTGCATACGGTGACGCGGGCGTGCAGGTCCCCCGGTGCTGCCTGAGGACCTGAGGAGAGGGCTGGCTGGGCTGGCTGCTGGCTTGGGAGCTGCCTTCTGAACTTGGTTCAAAACCAGCTTAGTTACTGGGGCAGGAAAGAGTCAGGTAAAATGTATTTGGTATCCTTATAATTAATTGTGGCTTTTTGGTTGTTTTTTTCTTTTCTTTTTCAAGCTCGTCTCTATTACTACTCAGTAGCCACATGTATATTCAGAGTAGCACAATTTTTTAACTTTGCCTGCTTCCCTGCAGCATGACTTTCTGCTGAAATACTTAAATATACCCCACTGTATCCACTTCCCCAACATCGTGGGAGTATTATATGTGTTTCTCAGTGAAGTCCTTGGCTGATGAAAATCTGTCTGACTTCTGCCTTTGACTTACAGAGCGTACTGCGTGTCTTTTTGGATGTATATGCCTTCCAGTTTTAAAAGGCTGAAAAAGGTCCCTGTCCCCCCAGCTGTTAAGGTTAATGTATGTGTGGTAGTTGGTGTGGCTGTAGGGTGGTTATTTTTATGTCACGTGTAAGGATTTTCAGGTGAATTAAAGTGTAATAACACCAAGTTTGTGGCATCCTACTTACAGACTTCTGTTTTTATTGGTCTGTTATTCAAGCAGTGCTGGCGATCATCTGGCAGCAAGGGACTGGGGAACTCTCAAAACTGCACTGCAGCATCCTGAAATTGGTTCTCACCACCCCAGGCTCCTCCTTTGTTTCACGCCATGTTGTTTCCACAGCAAGAAATCTCTTTGCGTTGCTATTAATGGGGACAGGGATGTTAATCACATTTGCAGACCTGTGCCTACCCTCCATCATATTTCTCACTGCTCCCAGAGCTCCAGTTCCTCTTCTGAGTACCTTGGCCCATCCTGAGCAGCTCCGTAGCGCATCTGGTTTTCATCCTCCTGCGAACGGCAACCTCTGTACTCCAGCCTTGGTGCCGGAACTGGAGGGTCCCAGGGTCTGCGTGGAACCACGGGGCCAGGCAAAGCTTAGATGGGATCTTTAAAAATGTGTTTTCCTAAACACAAGGTGGATTACAGGGACTGGCTTAGAGTCCTTTCTGCACCCGAGGCGGGGCTGTTGGACCTGCATCTCCTCACTTGACTGGGTTTGTAAACGATGGGCGCAAAGAAGTAGTAACAGTAGTACTAGTAGTAGTACAAAGGTGCGATTTCAGCAGGGATGGGCATTGCCTGCTCTGCCTTTAACCTAGCAGCAGAGGTGTAAAAACGTGAAAGGAGGTGAAATGTTGTGAGGTTGCAGTGGTGTGGGTTGCAGCCCAGGCAAACAACTGGAATACAAGCCCTCTGGGGATTTCCCAAAATAGGTGGCGGTTTGCTAGCTGAGGCTGAAGCCTGTGCCATCACATCCTTATTGCTCTTATTGAAACAAGTTTGAAAACCTTCACAAAACTAGATGTATGTGAAGCTGTATCACAGGTTGCTGGCCTGTTGAAGTAAGAGTGCTGGCCGTTTTCCATACAGCTGGGTCTGGAGGGAGCTCAGTCCATGTCTAAAGACAAAATGGGCTCAACTCTTGCTCCCCTGGGTGCCTTGGCATTGGCGTGGAGTCAGGGCTCACTCCTTGTGTTAGACCAGATTGATGTTCTGCATTTTTGTATGAGTCAAGGAACGTTTCTGACGTGGAAGGAAAAAAAGGTTTGCTGTGACCTTCTTTGAGCTCCAGCAGGAGTAGCAACATGAAATCAGCTTCAGGACTTTCTTCCTTTTTTATTAAACAGTTGCTTTTTGGGAGCAGCTAGAGTGAAAGGTTGGGAATTGGGCACAGAAGAAAAGGTGTGACACCTTGAAATAGTAGTTAATGTCGTCTTCTCTCTGGCATTCACAGATGCCCTCGTTTCCCCAGAGCTTTGACTTCTCTCTCCAATCACACTACCCAGTTGATTCCTGATTTTGCTAGCTGGCTATTAACATGGCTCCCTTATTCTAAGACTATTAATGCCTAAGCAACACTGTATATCTGTAATGCTGAATTGTCCCCTGCCTCCCCCAGCAACAACCTGACAGTTTTATAAAGGGTTTTTTTGTGTTAAAATGATTGGGGAATAAAGCTTTTCTGACTTTTTCAGATATAAAACCCCTTCCATTTCAGTGGATGTCACTAGATGTGGTGATTCTTGATTTCAATTCTCATGCAATAATTTTTGAAATCTGTTTTATATACTTAAGGTGTACACTTGAAAACAGCAAGGCTTATATGGAATGGTCAATACCTATTTTGTAGGCAGCTAGGTGCTTGTTGCTTGAGTTTATAGTAAATAATTCCTGGTGAATTTGCAGCGCTTGTTGCTGAAGGTCAAATTACTAGAGTGACTCCGTGAGATATTCCTCCCTTGTGTTTCCAGCGTTGCTGAAATGGCATCTGCTCGGACCTGTTCTAACTGAAAGGCGCATCCTGGTTTTGTTACAAAGGCTGTCAGCATTTCCGTAGAGCAGGGAAACGTCCCGTAAATGCAGTTGACTTGTGCTGAGTGCTAGGCAGCAGGTAATGAGCTCCACACACCAAGTCTGATGTCACTTGTTGCTCTTCTGATCAGTGCACTGAGAGTGACCTCGTGCCGCCACCTGTAAGGAAAGCACAATTTGGTGGAAACTGTTTCTTTTATACTTTCTTCTAGGAGGGCCTTCTAGGAGGGCCTTTCCGTGTGCTCCACACATGCATTGCTCCATTTTCTGTTTGTGGTTGATTTCCTTAGATAACCCTGTCCACAAACTGTCTTGTCACAACAGTTCAAAAACCCTTAAGTAAAAATATGTGAGAAGGAGCTTGACTGGATCAGCCATCACAAGACGGAATGGGCTCCAGTCACCCTACATAGAGTTTTTATGAACCCCACCTTGCAGATGTTCTGGTGTTTTGATTTAATTTCCAGTTCTATCCAGATTCTAGAATAAACTGCAAAGCCCTTTGCTCTGAATGACCTGTTTCTTTGACCTCAGAAGGCAGACACATTTTAAAGTGGGTATTATTGTTGCGATGGACTCCTTGTTTGTTCAGTTTATTAAGGAAAAAAATCATTTCTTCTGCTAGATGTAGAAGAATCAGGCCAGCGTTAATCTATCTGTATGTCTTCATTCATAGTTACTGTGTCATGTTAGAAACTGAGTCATGCATTCTTGATTTATAGGAGATCTCAGAATTTGCTGACATGAAGATAAAAAGATAAATTGAAATTCTCTGGCTGAAGTCGCATCCTTCCCTGGTTCCTAATTCATGAAGAAATACATGTAAAAGATTTACTAACCCTGACCTACGTCTGTGCTCTCATAGTTGAACTAAGATGCCCCCTAACCCTTGCTCTCTTTGTCCATAAAGGCGAGGGCTGTGAAGTGGTAACACGCAGGAGGCGTTTGAAAGGGAGTATGTGTTTTGGAATACTTGATGTGTAAAC
Organism: Zapornia atra; assembly: GCA_013400835.1. Taxonomy (NCBI): domain Eukaryota; kingdom Metazoa; phylum Chordata; class Aves; order Gruiformes; family Rallidae; genus Zapornia; species Zapornia atra. Next base: position 108,853 of record VZTU01022014.1, on the reverse strand, counting down.
TTTGGCCGGCTTGCTGAGAAACCCAGTGTAAGATATTAGAAGTTGTATTTGTAGATGCTCCGACACCCTTTCACCATTTTTTGTGGGTTTTCTAGCAGTTACGTGCCTTGCCCCTCTCCCTCTGTTTCCTCCTCCTTCCTGAGAGCTCAATGCTGGTAGGTGCCTGCCAAGCTGTCGCAGGAAAATCTGGGAGAATTACAGCAAAGCCTAAGTTGCTTTACAGCCGTCTTGAGCGCTGCTCTCAGTGGAGACTGGGAGTACGTGAGCAGAAATCTGGCGTGCTCTGTTAGAGAGGAGAAGAAAAAAAGCTGGTGGCCAGCAAAAGGCTTTGGGTCATGCTTGTGCTACCCAAGGTGCGAGGAGGAGCAAGGCAAGGATACGGTGAAGGGACCTGAGCCTGGGGAGAAGACTGGTGCGTCCCTGTTATCCTTCTGCCCTTTGCTGGCAGCTTCATGATCCACCAGCAGATCTCAAGGAAATTGGAAAGAGAGGTGGGATTCTCAAAGGTAACTCCTGCAAGTGCTGTGTCTGAGCTGAGGAGTAGGAGGGAAGCTGGTGGCCCTTCCCGGAGGAACACTGGGCCATAGCTGGCCATTGGGTCCCATGTGCCTGCTGGTGGGGAGCATGGTGCCAGGAGAGCCAAGCACAGGGGTTCACTCGGAGTCAGGTCTCATTAATTCAGCTGCTCATGGAGCAGCTTGTTTTAATTAAGTCAAATTTATGTCTATGAACACGGTGTGCAAGATAAATCTTTTACTTTTGTCTCGCTTGGTGCGGCAGCCAGGGAAGCTGCTCTGAGAGCATCACCCTGCCTGTTCCCCACCAGCAGATGGGAGAGCGCCCGTGTTTCCAAAACAGCACCCGAGCCTGAGTCTGATAAACGAGTAATTAAACAGCCCCTCTTTTATTGCTCAGATGCAGCAGCTGGGCGCTGTGAGACGCTTGGCTACAATGGAGAGATGCTCGTTCCATTTACTAATTGATTTTGCTTTTGAACTTCTGTAATGGTTTTATTTTCAGCTATGTGTAGCAATAGAGATAAGAGGGAAAGGGAAGGAAACAGAGCAAAACCCATGTGAAGCCATTTTATTTCCTCCTTTCCGGGCTGGCTCCCCCCATGCCGGCTTGGACATCGCCACGCGCAGGCTCGTGTGCACCTCCCTCCCCGATAGCAGGGGGCTCTAGGGGGATGGGTGCTTTGCCTCCTGCTTCTTCTGCACCCCTATGTGACCAGCGTCGGGCGCAGAGCAGCGTTGAGATTGGGTAGTGGGATGGGTGCGTTTCTGGTGCTTGGGTGTGATTGCCTTTCGGACACAGTGGCACTTGTGGTTTGGTGGGGAATTTGAGTGAAGGCACAAGGGGATGAGCAAGGCTTTGTTCCTGAGAAGCGAAACCTCGCTGAACTGCTCTCAGTGTGGTTTGGGGAATTCGAGTGTCAGCTCAAGCAGAAATAGACTTTGTCTTTTGCTCTCTTTCAAGAAATTAGAGGAATAGTGAAGCATAAAGTTGAGGGAATTAACCTATTCAAAGTGTTTGGGATACGCCATGGGGGGAAATGGTGGGAACATTTTCAACAGCCCCATGGGTCTCCTTCCCGATATCCCTCTGTGCTTGATGTCTTCCCATCCTTGTCCAAGACCACTGCTCTGGCTGCAGTCCCTCCATCCATTTGGGAGGACCCTTTTCTGGATACCCATTTCAATGTCTGTCCTCCCCTCCTTCCCTGGCTGTGGCAGCTCTACAAAGTGAGCCTGAGGATCCACACCAGCTACCTGCGGCCATGCCAGTCGCTGTCAGAAACTTCCCACTACCCTGGCAAGTGCTGGTCTGCTGGTCCTGAGCTTTGGCCCATTTGTGGTTGGCCCATGTTCCTCTCGTTCAGATGTGAACGCCAGTAGCAGCAGCAGCAGCAGACAGGTCCCTCTCTCTGAGCATCACCTAGTCCCAGTTAATTAATGCGTCCAGGATCTTAAAACTGTTTTCTAAATTAAAGTAAGATTTATTACGGGACCTGATGGTGGTGCCATCTGCATCATAGAAGGTGCTGTGTCCTTGACTGCTGCTCCTGGCCAAGCTGTGTTTCTGGTTATGTATGTCTGCAGAGCAATGCAAAGGGGTGATCTCAGCAAGCATGCCTCAGCTTCTGGAAAGTCCACGTAAAAATACTAATTTGTGGGTGAAATTGGACGTGGCGTTCAGCAGCAGCTTACTGAATGCAGCATCATAATGTTAAATCCTTTGACGTCTGTGACTCTTAGACTTAGTTCTGCACACCCAGACGTACCCCTTGGGTCTCCCAGCGCCGGACTGGCCTTTCACCCAGCCTTGCTCTCCCATGCTTCCCCGCTCAGCAGGTCTCTGGTTAACAGCACACCACACACCAAAGCCTGGGTGGGTATCGTCCAAAGGTAAAAATCGTTCCCCAGGTTGGTGTTTTGCCTGAACCAACAGCTTCAGTCAGCCTACTCTCACCTCCAAAATTTTTGGTCCTATTTCTCTGAACCTTTTTTTGTTTTTCCCATTAGTATTTCATGCTTCTAACCTGCCCGAAGCAAAATACGTTCTTTTTGCACCTGTAACCTTGTTCGTTGGTTTGTTTTCCTCTTCCTGCCCTTCCCTTCTCAGTCCTTCTGGAGGTGAAGTTTGAGCTTTTCCTTTTCGCTTGCCTATTTTCCAAGTGCCGGGAGTTTTCAGGTCAGAAGACCTTTCTGCTCCAGGATTAGGGGTCTTATTGTTACAGGAAGCAGGGATTTTCATGGGGATCTTCCCCGAGTGCCATCCCTGGTAAGAGTTACTGCGGCAGAAACAGAGGAAAAAGGAGCAAAGGGAGTGACTGGTTTCAAACTTTGTGGTTTATGGCTTTTTGTCCTCCTTTTCATTGCTGGGATTTTCTGTGTGTATTTTTGGTCACGGGGCCAAATTTCTCCCCAATGAGATGTGCTGTAAAATGCACTAGATTGTTTGAACAATTAAGTAACTTCACAGCATTTTGATTTTCCTTTTTTTTTCCCTACATTTATTTTTTTTTCCTGTCTGTAAATTACTTTCTGTCCCTTTATACTTTTGGCAACGTACCTTTTTGGCAGGATAGCTGGAGCAAAAGGATCTCTTAACTTAGGAGGTAAATATTTTCCTCTTCCCTTCGAACATTTGAACATCCCAGCTTTATTCTTGCACATTTTTTTTCCCTCCTGCCATCCGAGATTGGCCAAAGAAGCTAAACACTGGGAGAGCTAAATGAGATTACAGCATCTCTTTGGTAACCTTTCTTAGTGAATGGGCAGTTGATCTGCCCATAATGCAAAGCACTTAATGTATTGAAGCATCTAAGAAAGCAAGCTACTAGTTCACCACTCAGAGTTCAATTCCTGGATAATAACATTTATTTATAGGGAATAAAGAGTTAGTTCTGCGATGGCAAAGTAGATATTGTCACTCAAAGCATGGTCTTTTTATTAACCTCAGATTTATATGGTTAAGTAATCATTGTATTAGTAGCATTTCTTGAGTGGTAAGGGGGGTGTGGGGGGAGCCTGTGAACAACGTGCTGCCTGTTTATTTCTCTGTACTAGGCTGGGGATGGTAAATTGGCCCTCTGTCACGACGGGGCTGTGAGCCATTGCGAGCTTGAGCTCAGCAGCCTGGAGTTTGAGGTGCTGCAACTCACAGGCAACCCGTGCCATCTCATTTCTTTGTGTGGACGTCCGTCTGTCCTTCCCTATGCACAGCGAAAGGTGGGGGAAAGACTGTATGGAAGTGCTGTGGTCCAAATCTTGGTTCTCTTGAATAAGCCGGCTGACAGAAATGGCTGCTTTTTGCTGTTTGTTTATGGGTGTCTTTGACTTTCTCTGGAAGCCAGACATACTTCTCCAGGACAGAATTAATGGATGGCTTGGTAGTGATACATACAGAATGCTTGGACATACTTTTTTTTTCTTAGCATGATACCATTCCTGTTCAGGTTTTGAAACGAAGGAAAATTCTGCTAATATTTCCATTTCTACTTTGTTCTTCCAATTTCCATAGCATTTAAAATTAGAAATGTCATAAACTTGGTATGAGGCTAAGAGCTTGTTACAAAATAAGACAGGAGGATATTTGTAAAAGGAAAAATATTTAATCTGTCTTCTTCATGGCCATTTTCTTAAACCTGAAGTAAACATGGTGAAATGGAATGAATATCTATTAAGCAGGCTCCTCTGCTTTCGTGTCACGTACCGAACAGACAATTGATGGCATATTTCCAGCTGGCAGAGCTGTCGAAAGGTAGCATGCGACTTCAACTCCATCCTCCCCCCCTCCCCCCCTCCCCTTTTCAACATATGATTGTGCAAGTCTAACTAAATTCACCGGAGAGTAAATATTCATTCAGTATGTAAAATAAAGAATAAATCTGCGGGTTGGATTCAGTGAGTAAACAGATTATCGCACTACAGGGTTTTCTTCAATACAGCGGGTGCTCTAGACACACAGATTTTTCAAAGCTGATGTGATGATCAACTTGGTATCAACTGTTAGAGTGGGTACGGAGTCCCAGAAGTCTCATTTTCACTTTTTAGGGTTTTTTTCTGGGGAGGAAGGAAGAGCTAGGAAAAAAGGTGTTTTGCACAGTATTTCCTAACCTATGTCAAAAACCCAGCCCATTTAAATCTATTGTCTTTTTCAGAGCTAGTGAAAAAAATGACACTGTTTTGGTGGCTGGTAGTTTTCCCCACATAAGTGACTTTGTTTGGGACCAATAATGGTGTTTGCGTTTCTGCTGGTTGCCTCTTGATCATGTTTTCCCAGGCATTAGCTGCTTGTCTGAGCATTAGCAGCTTCTCATGGCCTTCCTCTTGTAAAATAGTGGGAGGTGATAATCTGACCCAAATAAACAAGTAACCAACTCTGGAACGGGGGTGTGTGTGTGTGTGTGTGTGTGAAATCCTGCCTTTCCCCTCTGGAAATAGCTCTGGTACCCTTGGGGCTATTGCGTTGCCTGGGGATATCACAGCATCCTAGGAGTGCTTCAGACCTCAACAGCACCATGGGTGTGCAGTCTGTAAGCAACACCAGCTTCCCAAATTTTGAGTGGAGACTTACTGTAAGACTCTGTGTTGGGAGTGTATAGCTCTCAGTGCAGACTGTGCTGGTCATGGGGTATTTTAAGACCAAGGTGCGTTTGTACCATGCTTTCCCCCAGTGAACGTTGGTGCCTAGTGAAAAGAGCTCGCGTCAACGCAAAACAAGCCTCGTGACTGCGTTGTGGTTTAGTTTAGTCACATACCAGAGACGAAAAATCACTGAATTGCTCTTTCCTGACATGTACTCCTTGAATGGAGTTGGTGTAAATTTAGTCAGTTCACTTTGTTGAGTATCGAGAGCAGTGTGATATGTAAATAAAGCTTTATCAGACGAGATAGATTTAAAATTCCACAGTTGGCGATGAAGCGTTAGCAGTATAATATAATACAAATATTTACACAGTAACTTCTAAGTCTTCAATAAGTGCTTAGTATTTGAAATATGTGTTGTGAAAACATTGACTGATTAAGCCGTACCATTGCTGCTACATCTGTATGCAGCAGCTTGTGATGGTTGGGACGCAGGAGTCACAGGGGGGAGGAGGAGCAGGTCACCTAGCAATGCAAAGGCATTTAAGCAAATAGCTTTTTTTTGGTTTTTAAAAAAATTTCGTTAGGATTCAGCACAACCTGCTCTCTGAGGCATACGTAGCTCCATCCCTGTGTCCTGCTGGAGCCGCTGCTCCCACAGGCTGTTGCGTTCATGTAACATGACTGGATGTGATCATGTGCCTGGTGCATCTATGACTGCTCCTGTAGCAAAATCCTGCTACTGACTTTGTGCCTGTCCACAATGGGGGAGTGTAGTCATTACTAGTCTGTCCCTCGCCCTTCTATCTGTGAAGGAAATTTGATAAGGAATTGCTGTGGACTTGTAAGGATGGATGGTTAATCTTTTGCCTGCACACAGCTTCACAGGAGCAGTGCTGGGCTCTCGTTGGCTCGCTTGTTTTGCTGAGAGCAGAGGAGATGCTCTCCTTGGGTGGGTGTATCTGCCTTGCCCAGTCCATCATCGCATTTAGCCTCCAGTTCCAGTATTACTCATGAGTGAGCTCACAGAACAGTAAAATCAATAGACTGCAAGTGAAAATAAACAGAAATACAGCTTCCTAAACTTGCCCGGGTGATTCTCTGCTGCCACCTCATTTGTTGAGAGACTGAGAGAGCTGATCTACACCTAAAAATGTACTGCTATCTTTGGTACAGTCTTTGGCTTTGTCTCTTCTTTTTTCCCTTTACCCTCTTTTCTGGTTACCTTGTTTCACCTTCTGCAAGTGCACAGCAAAGCCAAAAACCGGAGTGGTTTGGTGTGTGCTTGAAGCGTGAGGATCAGGTTGAGTTTATTGTAGGTGAGGTGGGTATGGTCTGTCCTACAAGTCGCAGTCTTGATTGCAGTCTGCCTTCAAAGCCATAACTTCACTGTGGCCTTGCTTGGCGTTAGGCTAGATGTGATGAGGCATTTTTTGGAATGTTTTGGCATAAAGGTATTGTTGATGAGCTCTGCTCTGCCTGGACTCCCCGTAACAAACCATTCACTTCCACAGAGAAGCTAGCAGACAGCTTTCACCCACCCCACAGCCTCTAGAGAGGGAGGGGTGAAATGATGCAGCTGGTGGTGCGGGAAACCCAGCCCAAGTAACAAAATTCTGCCTCTTTCCTTGCTGCATCATAAGGCCAGCACCGGATGCTGGTGATGAGTGAAGAGGTGTCTGTCAGCCTCTGCTTCTGCTTGTGCTCCGGGCAGCTTCCTGGGCCAAGCTCTAGTAAGGCTGTGTGGGATGGAGGGGGCCACAGAGGTGCCCTGAAACCTGAACTTGGTGTTTGTTCCTGGTGCAGCTGGGGCCTTTTCTGTCCCTGTCAGTTGTGCTGGTAACACACAGAGGTTTTGCGGGAGGAAGGTGAAACAGCAGATGATTTTGTCAGAAGTGGATGCTGCTCAGGATGCTTTAGCAGGTGGGTGACGGGCTGTGAAGCTCCCCTGCAAAGTCTGTCTTCAAGGTAAGGCTGCAACGCCTGCCCATCCCATCGACACAGACAGTATGATTGCAGTGACCTTAACGTGATGCAAACGAAGAGGGATGGGATTTGCAGGGAGATGATGCAGTTCTCTTACGGCTCATGATGTTTTTGCAAGGCTAAGAGCAAATAATCTTGAAATGAGCTGGCAGTTTTATGATTGGGTTTTATGAGCTTTTATGATGTTTATAATCTGACATTGAACTTGCAGTTTAAGAGGTGAAAGGTTTAAAGGAACACAGTAGCAAAGGCGTACCACTAAATTTCTTCTGGATGTAGTTTTAACGCACATCTTAGATGCTTCCCTGACATGTGGTGGGTTTGCTGAAGTGTGGGCCACGCACTTCACAATGCGTGTCACTGAGTAAAACTGAGTCCATCCTTATCCCATGTTCAATGTGAGGAACAGTTGAAGAGAAAACGGGATTTTGCCTTCTCGAGGGAAAGGCACGGACTGGACGGAGGTAACAGCCTCGTGCAGAGTAACTGCCTGAGTCCCAAAAGGCAGCCTTGGCGTTTCCATTTGAACCCCAACCACAAAAATACTGTTGCCTGCCTGCACCTACTTGTTTTCTTGGGTGTTTGTCTGATAGCAGTAAAAAAATCTCAAGTCCCCTGCAATCCACCAACTGGAATTCTTAAACCATGACCTTTCCCACACAGGACTTTTGGGAGGAAATGAACAATTTTGCTCCTTCTCTTGTGATTCCGCATCTGCTTCTTCTGCTGCACGTGTGCTTCAGAGGTCCTGCCCACAGGTGTTTGTATAGGTACTGCACAGGCCCGTTCCTACTTAAGCCATCCGTTTCTGTGCCTCTGCATTGATCTCGTGTAGCTCTGTGGGGCCCGGTTAGCTGCTGGCCAGCTTTCTGAGGTTTCTGTTACCCACCCTGCTGTATTTGTCTCCCGGTTCTTCGATTTGTAATGTTTTGCCTTTGATTGCTGCAGAAGGCATAAACAAGCCTGTCAAAAGCCTTGTTTAGCGCGCAGATTCTGTGGGGGTGGCTGGCAGCCTCAGATCCTAAAATAGATCTAGCAATGAACTGAGCGGCTTAAAACCCTGAGAATTTAATTTGATCTTTCTTGTTGCCTTAAATATTGGGAGTGAATGAGGATTTCTCTAGCAGAACAGAAGGTGAACATGTTGGTATGTGACAGTAATAGAAGAAGGGTCCAGACCTGCTGTCATTGAGATGCTCTTCTGTGATCAGAGACTGGGCTTGGCCACTGGGTCGGGGCTCATCTGCTGTACCTCGCCATACCTGGGGAGGGGAGTGCTGTACCTGCTGGTTTTACAGCATCTGTGGGGGGTTGCTCTGAAATGCCTCCCTGGATCCTGTCATGGGACAGTCACTCCAAAGCAGTCGCTCACGGTTTTAGCGTCTGTTCTATGCTAACTTCATGAAGGGAGAAAAGAAGGAGCTGCAAAACCATCCCTGGGTTCTTTTTACCTCCTTTCCTTTCTCTCTTTTTTTTTTCTTTTCCTTTTTCATGTAGCACCATGCAGTTTGTAATATCATAGCTGGGGTTTTCAGTTGTGGTGGTGTGAAGGTAACAATGATTTGGCTTCGACGTGTCGTAACAGCTGCAGAATTCATTGGAGCTTAGAAGCCTGTGAGTTATAGCTGTGATGCCATTTACAGCTTTTATGGAAGAGCTCTTAAATTTGTGAAACGTGTTACTTTTTGAAGTGCATTATATTTGTAATTTGAATTCTCTAAAATCCCGTCGGGGGGGGGGGAAAGCTTTGAAAATCCCCCTCTGCCTGCTAAAAACACAGGGAACTCTTTACCAAGTGGGGAAGCAAGTCCCTTAAATTGAGTGATAGAACACATAGATGGATTTGTAAGTGCTAAAATGTCAATTAGTGCACTTAAAAGCTTAATGGCTGTCTTTGATGTGCTTCTAATATCTTCAGTAAAGTTTGAATGTTGCCATTGATCAGGGAGTCGAGGAGGGATGAGGGAATTGAAGGCTAACCCAAACAGTGCCGCAGCAGAGGGACTTGTTCTGTGGCACCCCACCTGAGCATCCCCCCTGCTCTGGTGCTATGCCACTCAGCACCAACCGGGAAACCCAAAGGAGAAATGATTGTGCCACTATTTTGAAAGTTCTCATGGAGACTTGTTAAAAAAAAGAAAAAAAGAAGGGGGAAGGGGAAAGGAATAGATCATGGAAAGGTAGAAACGCGATTATGTTTATTCCATATCAGTTTAACACAGATCCAGTTGTCACAAAAACACCTGTGTGCAGCTAGGAAAGCCTCTATCTCCATAAGAAAGAACTTCTTTCCCACTCACTTTTCCTCCACAAAACCTCCCAGCTGCCCCTTATCTTCTCAATTTAACTGGTGTGGCTTCAGAAATCAGCCCAGGTCTTAAAGTTTCCAGCAGCCAGTAGTTCTTCCTCCTCCTCCCTTATGTTTTAAATTGCAGCGAGAGGTGGAGGTTGCGTGTGGTGGGGCAGTGCTTTGGCTGAGCTCTGTCTGAAATTCTCGACTTTGGTACCCTGAGCAATCTGCTGCAACCTCAATTCCAGGTAATGGTCTTTACCCTCCTCTGGCACTGGTTATTTGGAAAAATGTTCTGCAGGCCTTCTGGGAAGTCACTGGGATGCTTTTATCTGATTTGTTACTGAGCAATTGCCTCATGGAGCAAATGCCAGTTTTATTATTTGCTTCCCCGTGCTACTAAAATACCATCATTTGTTTGCTGGGTGGTATTTTGGAAGTCAAATGCGTTTAATACTGAAAGGCGAGCTTGGTAAAGCGTAGGTTTTCTCTAATTATATATCTTATCTTCGAGCAGAAAATTTGCTGATGTAACTAAACTGACCTGAAAATACATTTAGAGTAGTTTTAGAGTATCCCCATATGTCTTCTTTAATTGGCTTATGAGAGAAGAGCGTACAGGTTTAGTCTAGTTCTCCCAGTTTCAGCGAATACTTCCCCCCTCCCTCCCCTGCCTCCTGCTTTAAAGGATATTCTGCCAGTTGGGAAGGTAAGTAAGATCAAAAAGGGTCTGATTAAAATCTCACGTTTGGGGCAGTACATAAAGCAAAATCAACATGTCATGCTCTTAGCACAGTATCAGTGTGTCCATCCAAGGAGCCTGCATCGATGTAACTGATGTAGTTCCCTATCTAGCCCAATAAAATGTACTTGGGCTCCCATATCCTGAGATTCCCCAGCAATAGGTTCAGAATGTTTGGCTCTGTTACTACCCGTCCTCGGCTTAAAGTCTGATAAGGTGGATTGGGTGTTGTTTGTGGGGTTTTGTTTTTTATTTTGGGGTTTGTTTTTTTTAAAAACTAAATCTTCTTTTAAGTCTGGTGATTGCCTACATGAGTGGCCTCCCGTTGGCTGATGTGAAAGAGGAGGAAACATTTCCAAGCTAAGGCAAGGGACTCCTTTCATCACGCATGCCTGCTCTGGGTCAAATTTATGCAAACCTGCAGGTCTGACACTGTGCAAGTTACGCTGTGGATAGAGTTTGCCATGCCCAGTCTTTGGCAATGCCATCTGCTCCGCTGCTAGCCATGGCCCTCTTGCCAGGGCTTTCGTGGCAGAGCTCCTCATGCAAGCGTGTTCTACTGCACTGCTGTCAAAGGTAGTAAGGTGAGCCAAAACCTCCTGTTTCATGTCTTTAAACCAGCCCAAAACATTGGAAAGGTTTAAATAGGAAGGAGTGGGATGCTTGGCTTAGCACAGCATCATCCAGCAGGGATTGGGTGACCTTCCTAAGTGTGCAAGGGGTTCCCAGTCCCCAGCCTCAAGCCTGTGAAGGCATCATGTTCCTGATGGGCACAGCTACATTAAACAGCATCGCTAAGCTAGATAGGCTGTGGGCCAGTGTATTTATTTCACCGAGGGAACAATGTAATATTGGCAGGTTCAGGTTTCTGCTGGTATGTACAGCCATGTTCCTAAGAAAGCAAGTAGATGAGCAGATGTTTTCCTATTTCAGGTAAGGCTGAAATATCATTTCATCATCCAGGTACCAAAATTCTACCAAAGAAATTACATGAGTGCTGATTTCCTGTGGTGCTTATGAGGCTAAGTGCCAAACATACCAATGGTACTCCAGCTTCTCTAAATTACTGATACTGCTGACCTTTCAGATTCTGTGAGATGCCAAAAAATTGGATCTCTTTAAATCCCCTAGAAATAGTGAAGGCAAACTCACCAGTTGGGTCTTTCTCTGTTCCCTGCAACCTTGACACTGTTTTGGCATGAAGAAGTGGTTACTGCTTTTCGAGTAAAGGATCAGGCTTTTCAGTTCGAGGGTGGAAAAAGGCCTTAAGATAATTAGTAATGTGCAGCAGGACTGGATTAGCCATATTAAACTTCACATCTGTAGGTCTTATTAGCAGACATTTAAACAGCAGAAAATGCTTTTTATTGGACTGAATTCATATGGCCACATACTGGAGCTTGAACACCTTATAAAAATATGAACTGAATCAAAATGAAATTAATTAGAATATATTTGAATTTAATTATCTAGAGCTGCCGAATATTCTCTGTGTATACTGGGTTTTATGTGTCTATCTGAAGTGTACTTGGTGGAGAGTTTTAATTAGAACTGGAGACAGAGTAAGAATATTGGGAATGTGAAATTTATAAATGGCAGTGATTTTCAGCTAGGAGTGCAGAGGTTTTTTGGAGCTCGTTACCATTTCTTGCTTCTCTTTTTCCCCTCTTCTTAATAAGCTACTTTTATGTTCAAATTAATGCCAGATCCTGGAAAAAGGGGAAAAAAAAAAAAAGAAAAAAAAATCCTGCTGTGGCTCTTGGACTTCTGCAGCGTGATCAGAGTTGTCAGATCCACAGCTGCAGGAGATTTTTACCTTTGTGTGTTTAATGGCTCGTACTGCTCTGTTCTTTGACGGTACCATTTAACCATAGACGTGCAGGGCCGTGGATGGCACAGGACATGAGGCTGCCTTGACTACTGCCTCAGATGTTGAACATGCCAAGACTCAAAAGAGCTGATTTGGCAGCTGCCCAGCAGATTTTTATAAAGGCTCAGTTGGTGGCCAGAAACCCAGGCTGTCAGAGTTGTGTTATGCAATAAATTGTTTTTCAGCAGAAGTTTCTAATCCAATTTCAGCTGTAGTTTTTCCGTAGTCTGTAATCAAAGATAACTATACATTATTTCTCAGTTTTTCAGGGAAGGGAAGACATGCAGAACGCAAGTGTCCCCCATGAGGTCGATCTGTTTGTTTTTCTATTAAGAAGGATTTAGACCTGTTCACCTACATGGGAAATGATGCTTAAATTATTTTGGTTTCTGCCCAGAAGGCATGTATGTGTCTGTATACAAAGTACCCTTTCAGTGATAATGCAGTGTGCATTTTGGGAGACATTCCTTTTTTTAAATTTATTTTAAGAGAACACCTAAAAAGAAATTAATTTATCAACTCAGAGCCTTTGCTTGGGCATAAATTGGCTACAAGTGGTGGTCAGACAGAAGTTTGTACTTTGTCAGGCTGTGGCCTATCTGAAATGTTGCGGGCCCTGTCCCTCTTTAACAGATAACGCCCTGTGTGTTTCCCCTTTGCTCCCCATAGGTAAATTACTCATTGTAGAAAAAGTGGGTATGGTTCATCTGAACGCAATGAGATACTTGGGTTTTATTATAGTTATGTTAAAGCAAAGGGATTTTAATTTCCTGAATACCATCTGCGATGCCCTCCTTTCCTTACAGTGACTGTCATGGTTTGATGTCATTATAGGCTTGTATCCTTCCACACGCAGGTTGCTGCTAAAAGCGCCGGTCCTGCCTTTATGTCTGCCCCAGAGATAGGTAGCTCCCCTGTAGCCACATGGACGGTAGTAAGGGAGCTGATCTGGCTGAAAATGATAATTTTTCTTGTCTTGATGTGAGATTTTGACTCCTTTCTCCAGTAAAGCTAGTCTAATGGCTGCCTAAGGGCTAGTGCTGGCATCAGGGTTGGGGCAGGCACGTCCTCCTATGTGATGACAGGTGAAAGAAATCACTTAAGCTGGTTACCAAAACCACTCCCCCACTCTGAATAGGTATTTTGTACCTTCACATATCTTTCTTCCAGCGCTCTACCACCTTTGGCTTTTTGTGGCTTGCTTCTGTATACTACTGGCTTGTCAGAGCCCAGAACTCTGGGGCTGTGTTTGCAAAATGTTTGATTAGGTCTGGCCTAGGGAAGTTATAGCTGTGGAGACACTGCTGTTGGTGAGAGGTGGCTTGAGTTGAAGCCTTAAATAAGGAAACTTCAGACCTGGCTTTGCTCTGAATTTACTCTAAAGACGCTCTGGGATTAGCCTTTTTAAAAGTGTTTATCCTGTGTTGTGGTTTAACCCCAGCTGGCAGCTAAGCTGCTCCCTTGTAGCGGCACCCCCACCCCCAACCCCCAGCAGGATGGGGAGAGAGTCAGAAAGCGAGAAAACTCATGGGTTGAGATAAAGGCAGTTTAATGGGTAAAGCAAAAGCTGTGCACACAAGCAAAGCAAGATAAGGAATTCCTTCCCAACTTCCCATGGGCAGGCAGGTGTTCAGCCATCTCCAGGAAAGCAGGGCTCCATCATGTGTAACGGTGACTTGGGAAGACAAACTCCATCACTCCCAGTGTTCCCTCCTCTCTTCTTCTTCCCCCAGCTTTATATGCTGAGCACAACACCATATGGTATGGAATATTCCTTTGGTCAGTTGGGGTCAGCTGTCCTGGCTGTGTGCCCTCCAAACTCATTGTGCACCCCAAGACTGCTCACTGGTGGGGTGGGGTGAGAAGCGGTAAAGGCCTTGGCTCTCTGTCTAAGCACTGCTCAGCAGTGAAGAAAATACTTCTCTGTATTATCAACACTTGAAGCACAAATCCAAACCATAGCTCCACAGCAGCTACTATGGAGAAAATTAACTCCATCCCAGCCAAAACCAGCTCATTGTGGCTGACCCACATGGGAAACAGTTGATGTCTTGTAAGCTTTCACTAGTTTCATATTGAGTGTTAGTTTTCTAGAGGTGCAGAAACATCAACGAGGCCTCTGACTTTATGCAAAAGAAAAAAGTCACAAAGGTGCTGTTTTTAAAGATTTCATTATTAGGCCTAAGACAAAATGATTAACTATTTTTAATGCCTCAATTCTGGGAGCCTGTATGTGTGGAAATTTTGATTATGACTCTTTTACCCTAATATATTCTTGCAAGAGCAGGTTGAAGCTCACTGGGCTCAAAAGTGCCTGAGGCTTTTAGTGACCCAAAATCCAGAGTGTTTCTCTCTGGTGCTTCGCTTGCATGAATTTGGACTGAAAGGAGGAGGTGAACCTTCTCTGTCATCAAGAGCTGGTGAACGAGCATGGACCAAGGGGGAGACTGCATGGGATGAAGGCCGCCATAGGAGTGCTTAAAGCAGGAAGAGACATTTTTTCTTTCCTGGCTTCGTTTCTTTGCCATGTTAACAACGGTTCTGCCAGTCAGGAGCTATATCGTAATGCAAGTTATTTGGAGAAGTTTTTTGGAAGTATGAGGGAAAAAGTCACTATGATTACCAGATACACTTAAATGCTCTAACAGAGCCATTAATAAAGAAAATTTCCCCTTTCTTCATGTTAGTTAGCACGTTTTTAAAACATGACCTATTTTCCTAAACTAGACAGAACGGATTACATTTTCCAGAAGGCATGAGTCACTGTACTACAAAGTCTCCAAGCCATATCAATCTTCATCAGCTTAAGCCATTCATGAGTCTTTATTTTTTTCCTCACTGAATATAAGCAGTTTGTTTTAAATGAGAAACTGCTATATCCTCTCTGGATAGTTAAATGTGATTAAAAGGTTAAATCTTAAGTAAGCGTGAACTTCGTTCTCAGAGGAGAAGGGAATGGAGGGACCTTGATGGAAAGCAAAAGCATACTACTGTGGATACGTATGGGTATATATCCAGTTTGCACGATGCTATGCTTGGCTATTGGAAGTCCAAGCAGCATGATAGTTGCCAGAAGCAGCAGGTCTTTATTTATATAGCTTCAGTTAAATACATTAAAGTCTAGTTACAAATCATTACCCTGGAAGTTCAAACCTTTGCTATGAGTTTCTGCGCCTAGAATGGTTTCTGCTGTCTGGGCCTGGTGCGGCCTGTTGCTCCGGCGAGTTCTGGAGAGATGGAGTTTGCATTGATGGGCTGACGGTGGGGCTTTCCTCTGTGAGTAGGATGCATGTTCCAGGGTGCTGAGAAGGTTGATGGGACTTTGTGATACAGCCGAGACCTCTGCTAATGCAACAGGGGAAGTACATGTGTTGGTACAGTAGTAAGACTTTGCACTTTCTCACGAGGTTCACGCTGTGCCATAAGTGTAGTGAGGACATGGGCTTTTTAAATGAATAAGCCTGCTGATTGTACTTAGCAGTGGTAATTCGCCCAAGGCTGCACAGAAGATCTCTTTCAGCCTCAGGTAGCATATCTTTAAGTTTTCTGCCACATTCTTTTAGGTCTGGCTTTTAGAGAAAACCAGGTATAACTGTTTTGCATTGACAATACACTGCCAAAAGGCAAAAATCTGTTGCAGGTCTTGAATCTAGTAAACAAACATTTCCGTTTTGGTCCTTCAGCGGAAAAGTAATTTATATGATCTCTGAAAATGTGTTGCCTGTTTTTCATGCAAAAGACAGATTTTTGTTTTGTTGCTAACTAAACATGGAAAAAAACACCCTTTGAAATAGTTCTCCTTCAAAAATATCCTTGAGGAAAGGGTAGAAACTTGTGGTTTATTTTTCCCGTTGCTTCAAAATGACCTTCTTGCGTCTGTGGGAAAGACTCTCTGGGGGCTGTTGAACCATGAAAGCATATTCATTTTGGGCACTGGGTGCCACAGTGATTTTAACCGAGCGTTGGCTGCAGCGCTGGAAGAAGAAAAAAAGAGGGGGTCTGTGTTTTGTTGTTTTGCTTTCTGCAACCTGGCATGAAGAATGGGGTCAGGAGATGCGTGCTTGGGAAAGACCCAGAGAGAGAGCTGGAAACATGCCAACCACACTGAGTCATAACACATGCTCATAAGTATGTTTGTACCTTACAAAGTCATGACTTTTCAAACAAAACCATCGTTGCTGTTACAGTATTTACATAAAACAAATGCAATGGAGTGCTGCATGCATTCTCCCGTGTCCCAGCTCTGTTTTACCCTGTGAACTGTGTGACTCCTGTTTGCTTAAGGCAAGGCTGGGCCGGGCTGAAGCACGCTGTATCTGGCTATGAATGAATGGAGAAGCTTGAGTCATGTGGACTTGTATGCTTCTGCTGCTTCTTGTGTAGCAGAGCAGCATGTAGCAGCACCTGCTACTTCAGGGTGACATTTCACCTACCCAGGAGTCAGTGTGAAGCCTGCGTATCATTTCTGCCTACTTGGCTGGGGTTAGGTTTCTTTGTTTTGTTATTGGGGTTTTTTTGTTTTGTTTGAGGGTTTGGGCATAACTTCAGAAATTGGAGGGCTGCATGCAGGCCACACATGACAGGTAGGCAGCTGAAACGGAGTAAACAAATCCTCAGCTGTAGGTGAATGGTGAAAGATATGTGTGATAGACATTTTTATTTCCTTGCAAATATATGTATTTTATATGTTGATGTTCATTATTTATAGATATCTATGTATTTGAGTATGCAATATAATTTAGTTTGTATACACCTACACTAGGATATGTATTGTGTGTACTCCAGCCAGGTAGTGTGGAAGAGGGCTGCTCTTTTTTTTATCCATGAGGCAGCATCCTGTTCTGGCATGTACCGTGTAGGTACGTGTGCTTTGCTGCCCTGGTAGCTGAGTATGTATGTGCGACATGTGGTTCTCTAGAATAGCATAACAGGGAAGGCAGCGTTATTAATTTTAACAGCTTAAGGCAAATGTTGCAGTTCTGTTTCTTAATTCTGCCCCAGGGCTTCTCTGGTTGTTTGAGTCTGTTACTTTTTTACTGAGTTTACAAGCTAATTTTGCTGTTAGATTGGGAAGCAGAAATCATCTTGGCTGACCCGCCCAGTGAAGGCTACTGGCTTGTGGTGATGAACCTACAGTTTAAGATGTTACACAGTTCTTTTTTGGGTCTAAGTCAAATAATGGACAATCCATTAGTTCCCCATAAGTTGTTTCAATGGCTAATTACTTGCACAGTTGCAGAAATTGTTCTTTAATTCTGTCCTACATTTTTCTGTATTCGAGTTCCAGCTGTTGGATGATATTATAGCCCTCTCTGCCAGCCTCAAGAGCCATCTATTATCAAATTTCTACTCCCTGTGGAAATACTTAAAGGCAGTAATTGAGTCAGCCCTTTTGAGTTTTTGTTTGTTTTTAAGAAGTTACATAGATTAAATTCCTCAAGGCTTTCACTTCCAAATGGTTCTGGGTGCATGTGTACGTTGTTTTGCTGAAGTGAGATAACTCTTCCAGTTGTTGGCAGCGCGAGTGCAGAGCGGGACGCGCGGCGGCTCTCCCTCCGCTGGCATGATGAGGCAGAGACGATCTGACCCATGTAATTATGGTTAAACGTGTCGGGAGCTGGAGCTGCACTGCCAGCGGAGCTGCAGCTCAGCTGGGCTCACAGTCAGCTGCTCTCCGGCTTGCGGCTGCTTTTCTGCTGTGTGCTCGGGGCGGGGGGGAAGATGCTGTCCACAATTGTGAAATATTTTCTATGCCCCTGTATGTGGAGCTGAGTGAATGTGGGTATGTGCAGCAGCATAGCTACTTAATTTCCTGACTTTGGATAATGTGGGAACATGGGGTTGGAGAACTTAAGGTCCTTTCCCCTCCTTTCCCCCCAAGCTGAGTGACAAATTTGTGCAAAGCGTACAACAGAGCAGCATAGGCAGGACAGTGGCTGCAGCCCCGGCATGACGGGGCTGGCAGGAGCTCTGGTGTAGCAAGACTCCTGTGCGCGTTTCTGTTGTGACTGCTGCTGCTCTGGAGGGGGGTGGGTGAAGCCAATTCAGAGTTTTACAGCTCCACAAATGGAATGTGGTGTGAAATGTTGCCAATGGAAGTCTTTGCTCTTGGCACCTGTCTGGTGGCACTATGGCCTATACAGCCCCGCGGCCTGTGGGAAGGCAGGAGTGTCTCAGCTGGCACCAGGAAGATAACACCTTGGCAACCTCATCCCTCAGAAAACAGGGTGCTGGGTTACAACCCATCCTTTTGCGTGTCCAGTACCTTGGGCTGGGGAGGTGGAGGTGATTTCAGGCTGCTTGCAGAAATACTTTGCAAGGGTGGTCTAGACCTACAGCCCTCTGGTGTGTGGTGATCATCTCCTTCCCTTCTACAAGAGGGACTGTAACCAGCATGTTCCAGGGCATGGCTTGTACCTGCCAGAGGTCACTTACGCACTGCTGTTGGCCACTTGGTCAGCATATGCCAATTGAAAGATCAATCCTGTCAGCAGGTTTCACCCTGTCACTGCTCAAACAGCGAATGCTGCTGTGTGCTTCTTGCAGTAATCTGTCATGATAAAGTGCGTCAAAGTGGGATTCATGTCTTTGTTCTTTGACTTTTTTCGATGAGTCTTTAGCAGGGATAAAAAGGCCAGTGGGATCAGGAACTGATGGGTGTTTTCATATGACTTCTAGCTCCTCAAGTGTTGCAGGATCTGGTGGATGAAGTGGTTCATGGCTTCAGGATGGACCTGGTGTTTGGCAGGAGAGAGGCTTGGGGCTGACAGGGGCTAAAGAAAGTGGCACGTCTCTGAATACGGCTTATGTTCTCTGGACTTGATCCTTACATGTGTCTTGGGTGTGCCTGGCTTGAAGTATGTGAAAATAGAGGTAGATGCTTTTGTTTCCTCTTGTAAGGGTTTCTGTATAGCTTGTCTAAGCGTCAGAGTCAGAAGCAGTATGCTTGGCCAGAGGGCTCTTTGTCCTCTTCCTTACGTTTTCTGCGCATTATGTTAGGAATATGTACAAAAGCAGTGTCTGCAGGCCTGTGTCCGTAACACCAGTGGGTGCCTGAGGTGTTTATGATTGTTTCCTAAGTAAGCACAAGTCCCTTCAGGATTTAATCAGTAGTTGCTGTGACGACAGAAATGCGTGACATCTTGCCAAGGCCTTTGTTGGTGCGGTTCCTGTCTCAGTTTCCTCTCTGTACCTACCAGTCAGGGGCAACCAAAATGGGGCATCTTAGGACAAGCTTTGTTAAAAGTTGAGCAGGCTGCAGCCTTCCTGTGTTTAGTGTCACTTCTGGTGAGGGCTGAAGTTGTGTTGGCAGCGAAATGGTAAGCTGGTGATGTTTGTGTAAACTTTTGTTGACAAAATAGCTGGATACTAGTCCTTTTAAAATGCTTGCCTGCCTGGAGATTTTTTTCTTTTTTTTTTTTTCTTTTGGTTGCTGTGGGTGTTGGGTTTCAAAGTTTGCTTTCTTGGCCCTGAGCTGCCTGCACTCTAAAGCTATCCGGGCATAGCTCAGCCTTGTTCAAAGTATAGTAGCTTGTCCCTTGTGCGAAACATATCTGGCTGCCAAAATGCTGGCTGCTTTCACTGCACTAATTGTCTTGCCTCTCTTCCCTGCACCCCTTCCCAATTTGTCATATTTTTGATCACAATTTAGCAGCTGAAAGCCAGTGTCTCACTAGAGGAGCAAAGGAAACACTATCAATGGTCACTTTAAACTGTCCTGTTTTATTTATTTACTTTTTAAAAAGTTGGTGGTATCGGTCACTCCTTTGACACAGGAGATGGAATGAACTCTCCTGCCTTCCTTCTGTTGTAGACTGTTGATGGGGCTTTTTGGTGTTGTCTCTGTGCTGAGATATAGTTTCCTGAATAAGGCTTGCCTAGAAATGTTAATATTTTTGCTTGGCAGTCATGTAGCCCATGAGGAATTCAAGGGCATGAATGCTCAAATAGTGATTTTTAAAGACCCCAAGACAATTATAGGGCTTATGAAAATATGATGACTTACCTGATCTCACTTATGTCTTTATATCAATTTGCTGACTTTTTTTTTTTTGAATGCTAAAGGCTTTAGGGAAATGCTTTTCCAGGAAATTAATCTTTTAACTAAAGCAAGTACTAAATATGACATACGCTAGTATTCCTTTTGACAATATAGCACTTGTCTCCTAAAAATAAAGTAGGAAACATATGCCCTGTGGGCCAAATTCCACTTTGCTTTATGCTGAAATAAATTCAGAATAACTGCATTGTTATCAATGTACAACTTCATTGTTCACTGCAATAAATACACTAAACCAGAGAAAAAAAAGCCCTGAGCCAAGAGACACAAACCAAGGCAAAAATGGCAACAAGAGGAATCGGTTCACAAAACTTATGTCTTAAATTTCTGCAAAATTCGATTTAGTGGGGTCCCCCCCTTAATTATCTGGGAGAGCACTTCCTGACTGTGATAAATTTCTCCATATGGGATTCATTATGAGGATTTTAGAGAGCAAGTTTCACCTCCTGCCTAACACCTGGTATGCGGCTACTGCTGTTTGCAGGATAAAGGATAAGAGGGGCTAATGCGTTGATTTGATGATAATAGTTATGTTTATGTTCTCTGTTAGAGCTGGTTGAGTTGAGGTTGCAGTTTGTTACACAACATTTTTATTCAGCTTCTCTTTTTTTTTTTCCTTTTTTAAATTGCAAATGATCTGTGTAGCCCTAGGCTCTTGGGGTTTGTTTGTTTTTGTTTCAGATTCACGCCAACTAATGTCTCCTTTCCATTTCCATCTTCTTTAGGATGACAGCGATGGGATTCCCTGGTCAGAGGAGAGGGTGGTGCGGAAGGTCCTTTATTTATCTCTGAAGGAGTTCAAGAACTCACAGAAGCGGCAACACGGCGATGGCATCAGCGGGAGCCTCAAGGCGGTAAACGGTGAGCTGCCTCTGCAGTACGGCTGGAAGGACTCAGCCCTGTTCGGTGCGGCTCTTCTGCTGCAGTGAGGAAGGAGACCGGTGCACCATCTGGCACGCACTGTGCCCTTTTGATCTGCACCGAACAACTTGTTTCTGAAGTGCTTATAATGCCGGGTTTGAACAATCCATATGTTTCAGTTTCTGGCAAACCGATTGAGGTGTGGGGATCAGTGTGGAGGGTAGGCGTTGGGCAGGAGGCCAGGGACAAGCTGCCATTCGGTAGAGAAGGAGGCTTTTCTGGTAGGTCTACTCCCTGATGTGCTGAGTAGGTCAACAGAGAAGGTATCCATTTAAAGCTGGTTGGCTTCAGTTATTTTTGGGAAGGACAGTTGGACAGAATTTACGTACTCTGTATCATTTAGATGAAAGAAGCTGGCTAAGCAGCATCCGTATCTCTGGAGTGATCTCAGTTCATGCTGCCTATTGTCCAGGGTGAAGTCGCATAGGACCTGCATAAAAAAAATTAAAGGACTGAGAGGGCACAAACATTGTTTAAAAATTTTAAAAGGAGACTCAGTCAAGCCTAGATGACAGGGGCTTCAAAGGAGTTTAATTTTATTTTTTGTAATTCCTTGGCCAGTTGTTATCTGTTGCTCTCCCTTCCCTTACTGCTGACTTTAAAAAGCCACCGTGTCCTGAGAGGTGAATATAAAATGAGTCTCTTTCAGATTCGTTCCCTGACACGGGAACCTTTGTTGAAAAGGCTTTGTCATGCTGGCTTGAGCCTTGAAAGTGATGACTAGTAGGATTCGGATTTCTGGGCAGGCTTAGGGTTTTCTCTTCACTCACAAGAGCTTATTTGTTTCTCTGTGGAGGTTTATGGCAGCTTCTTTTAGGCATGTGCATAACTATACATGTGCTAATGTATTACAGCGGCAGCTGGGTGCTTATTTGGTAGGTTATTCATATTTATATGTAGCTTGTGTTTTTGACATGGTGAGTCAAATTTCACTGCATTTTCACCGAGTGTTATTGCCGACAAGGCAAAACCTAGGGGAATGGCTGGATAACGATGGGTGGCAGGATAAAGTTACTGTATTGCATAAGCAATTGCAAACTCCTTAATGTGATTAAAGAAGACCCCAGACTTCCGAGTTCAGCAATAATACCAAATACTGATCTGATGGGAAGGGGCATCTAGCTTTAGCAGCAAGCCATTAATAAGCTTGGAGGTGTACACAAAACAGCACTGGCTTTTTTCCCTCCAACACCTCTGCATCATTGATCTTCTGTCAAACACAATTTCTCTTGGAAAGTTTCTTATTCCATTGTGGGGGTTTTGTTTAGTCAAAGGAAAAAAGTCTAAAGGCGTGAAGCACAGTAATTGTGTGTAAGGAGGCTTTGATGGTGTGCCAGGTTACAGGATGACTGAGGTTTTTATGGTGTCTAGTTTCTCCAAAGGCAGCTGAGATGAAAAGTGAGTTGGCTGGGAATGCTGTGTTGATGCAGGTACCAGACGCAGAGCATGCCACCGGCTTCCTCTGGCAGTGGCACGGCTCGCAGCTTTAGAGCTTGCCTCTGGCATTGAGAATTGAGCGGTCGGTGCTCTTCCTCCTTCACAGAAGTAGGTGATTAGTTTTTTGTGGGTTTGGGGTTCTTTTAGAGCCGGAATGATCCTCTGTGTTACTCTTTCTGTTTGCCAAGTAAGTCTTTAAATGTTCTGCTTCAGTGCTGCTGCATTTCAACATCACTGTCCAAAAGCTTTTTTAATACACTGGTATTTGGAAGAATGTTTCATTATACAGAGGGGAAAAAGTTGCAAAAGGAGGAGGATTGATACTGTGCTGTGACATTAAGAAAGTATTTTAAAACATATAATTTGTTCATTAAATCTTAACACCCCCCCCAAACATAGCTATGTATTTTCAAATCCACAGGCCTCTGTGGACTGAGGAAAAATAAGGTCGTCCTAAGAAATTACCAAGCTATTCAGAATTTAGAGAAATAAAATATTTTAAGGGTGAGCCTTAGATCTGTGACTTCATACTATTGAAGTAAAAATGTCCTTTGTTCCAACATGCAGGCCACAACCATCGTTTCTTGCATGTTACTCCAAAAGGCAGTGTGCAGCTAAATACAGTTTTATGTGAGCAATCTCTTTATTACTATTCAGTACCCACAGGTCTTGGGGAGGGGACGGGGGAACCTAGCTGAAATAGTTTGAAGTTGAATGCGTTCAGTGCCTCTGTAAAGCTGGGGTTAGGGCACTTTGCCTTGCAAACATAAAGGGAAGTGTAGGGCTTGCTTTGCACAACCCTCTGGCTGTCCCTAATGAACTTTAAAGGGTGTTGCTCCTGCAGCTGTGGAAAATTGGTCACCTTCCAGTATGTGGCAGATGTAACCATTTCCAGGGGTGGGAAGGAGGGCTTTAAGGGACATTAGAGCTCTCTGAGCTCCCTTCCCAATGTATTGGTCTAGTGTACCTCTGAGAGCTCATGGGACTGTGTTACTGCATAGCAGGATTTGATCTTAGGGCTACCATCTGTAGTGCAGAGAGAGTTTCTTTGTTCTGGTTGTAACTGTCATCTCTTAAATTTATTTATTTATAAGCTTGCAACCTGTAATTCCTTTCAATAGAAAGTACTTACTTTTGGCAGTAGAGGATGGTAAAATACGTACCAGCCCCTTGGAACTGGGGTCTTTTAAGATGTTTATGTGGATTTGAAATGGCTGAAGTTGCTACAAAAGTTGCTTTGCCAGCATTTGCCAAACTGCAACTAAACTTTTATGAAAATTGTCTCTAGCATTTCAGCTGGTGAGTAGAATCATAGAATGGTTTCGGTTGGAAAAGACTTTCAAGATCATAGAGTCCAACCATCTATGCAACCAACTAGATGCAAAACTAGACCATGTCACCAAGTTCAACATCTGCTCTTTTGAACACCTCCAGGGATGGTGACTCAACCACCTCCCTGGGCAGACTGTTCCAGTATCTGACGGTACTACATTTGTGATTTGGTAGCTGGAATAAGGGTGCCTCTTTGATTGACAGTGCGCAAAGCAAGTTCATTTTAAATGTGAGAAATGAACCCATTAACAGGAATCTCTTCTGTACTAAAGTTTCTGCAAGATCTAAGATGGGCTGCTGATGGCACAGAGACAATCAACTTCCACGCCACTCCTGAATAAAAATAAAGTAAAATAAATAAAAATTCAGGTTACTTTTGGAGATTATATGTATTATAATACCGTGGCCATCTCCTCCTCACTATTAAAGATATTTGTTATCCTGGAAACGATCCTGCCACTTTGAGTTTGTGGTTGTGAAACCGTGTTCCTTAGGTGGTTCTGATTAAAGCAGCTACGTTTTGTTTGGGAGTAGTGTTAATGTTGGCAAATCTCTATTCTTCCAGGTTTTTTTGTATCTCCTTTTTGTCTGATCATTTTTGCTTGCATGTTTATGCTGTTAGTTATTTTTCATCCTAAAAGTTTTTCTACTTTCTTTACTCTTATTTCCTCACACACACACACCCACCCCCAAGTAGAAGGTTTTCAGAGAAAGGCAAACGAGTGCGTTATAGCTGTTGTATGTGTGGATATAATGCATGTGTGTTTGTGTTGACTCCAGACAGTTGCAGAGTGCAGAATGACACACTACAGTATGCCTTTGTTTGCTATGTGTTCCTCTCCAGTGTGTGGGAATGTAAAATCTGAAGGAGGTGCTTCAACAGGTTGTCCAGAAACCCTCTTGCAGCCCTAAATGGGATACTGGAAGTCTGATTATGGAAACAAGGTCATGCTCTGGAAAACCCAGAGGGACCTCTTTAGTGATTTTGATTACTGCTGCCTGTCATTTGCGTTAGGATTTTCAGAATAGGGATTGGTGTTTGGAATTGTGATATCAATTTTACAGAGATCCTCGCCTAAAAGGAAAACTGGTTCCCTTGGGAAATTGTTCTCCTCTGGTGTAGCTTAGAATGGGAGATAAGGCTGTAAAAAAGGCAATGAAAGTTGTAATTATTGGTTGTGTTCTGTTTATGAGAATAGATGTAGTACCCTCAAATGATTATGTCATAAAACCAGATTTTTATGACATAAGTTTTAAAATTATATTTTTCAAAGCCTGTGATATAAAAAATCAGGTATACAGAAATCCTGGGGTTTCATAAATGGAGAAAGTGCCAAAGTTTGATTTTTTTTTTTTTTAAATGATCAAATAATCTACAGAGATGACAAGCCAGACTTTAGAATTACCACGCAGTTAGCGTGTTTTCACCAGCTATACTTTGTCCAAGAAAGGTGTCATGGCTGTTTCTACATGTGCCAGCTAGGTTAAGCTTGTGGCAAGCATGATCTGGTAGGGAAACCAAAAGTACACAAGGGAATGCTGTGCTTTGAGGCGGAAGTTGGAAGTCTTATTCATTGAGTAAATAGAGATATGTAAAAGTGTGTAACTTTTCTGTTCTGAGAGATTTCACCTTATGTTTAGGGTTGTTAAAACTGTTTACTCATTTTATGTGTGTTCTTTAAACAGAGAGGGAACGATGTCAGCACTTTGATGGGGGTGGTGGTTGGTCCACAGTTGGCTGTAGTGCCCCTTCCTCCCTTGTTCTGGTTTACTCCAGCCTTCTGCTGTTTCCAAGCTGACGTGGCTTTTGTTGGTGACTTGCATTTTCCAAAAATGTCTCTGCATGGAGAGGCAGGAGCCTCTGAGGCAGCCTGCAGCAGGACCATCGTGCCAGCCCCAGCGGCAGCAGCCTGGTTTGACGCCCGGGCCTGCCCATGGCTTGGCTGCTGTGCTGGCTGGCCAGGCTGGCTGGGGTAGGCAGCAATACCATCTGGAAATAGCTATTTTTCTCATGCTGCGTGGATTTTCAAGTGTTTCCTCCCTGCTGCGCAGGGATTTCTGTGGATGCTCCCCAGCAGGCCACATTGAAACAAAGGTGCCCGGTGGTGTGGGGCTGGGTTCATCCGCTTACAACTTGTTGATGGCACCTCCTTTCCCTGGCTGTGGAGATGATACCCCAGGCATGGTGTAAAAATTGTGACAGACATAGGAATGCCTAAACACAGCTGAGCCGGGTGCTTCAGCTCAGTGCCGTGCGTTATTTGCCAAAAGCCAACTATGTGGGGGAGGCAGCAGCTGCCAGCAGGGCAGCAGTGCCTTCTCTGGGCCCAGGCCACGTGTCTTCTCCTCTCTGATGGAAACGCAGCAACCCTCGGGGAAGTGCTGCTGTCTCAGCTGCGCCACTGCATGCCCAGAGCGGTGCGTGCCTCCTTCCTCCCTGGTGCAGACATGTAGGCTGGACCACCGCCCCACCTTTAATTTTGAAGAAGACAGTCGCCCTCTTCATTCACCGTGATGGTTGAAGTGGAATGGTAACTTCATCTCTTTTATTTCTGAAGGCTGCAATTAAATACTGGAAGAAGGTTTTATGCTAACGTTTGTCAAGGGAGCTTTTCACTCTATCAGTGATGTGAAATTGCGTTTGTTGACAGTGGGTAATGTCTGTCTGTCTCCTAAGCTTTAGTAGAAGATTGTAAGTGTGCCAAGGACCCGTGTCTGTGTAAGTGGATTTTAAAAACGCCTTTACAGAAACAGAAATACCTCTTTCAACTTTGCAATATTTCCTCTTTACGTTCAGAGTAAACAACCTTTTTGGCTAGTTTTAAACTGTGATTAAATATAGATGTTTTCAACTAAAAGGTTCAGAAAATAAGCATTTGAGCAGATTTGTCATGGCACTCAACATCACTTTCACTTTGGTGCTTGCTGTCAAGTGAATTTAAAGATTAACAAATAAATAACAGGATGCTGGGGTTGGGCTCCATTGAAAATTTCCAAATCTCTTTTCCTTTCTTTGTTTTTTTAGAACACAATTAATTTTCAAGCCTTCCAGGGACTTGCTTGTTCATTGGCTGACATGGGCTCTTTTTGACCTTCCGTCATCACCGCTTATAAAAAATCTGCTGGCCAAATTGTGCCCTCAGTGATCTCTACCCAATTCGACTATGTCTGAATTGTGCTCCTCTCTTAATGTGATATCAGTGTTTGGCAAGACTGTCAGAAAATTTTCTCTTGCAAGACAGCCATCATCCTCTTTTTTTTTTTTCCTTTTTTCCCCTCAAAGATAAGAGGTGGATGTTACTTTAATCAGAGAAACAGTGGACTTGTGTAATTAATTTTCTTAAAGCTTCATTTCATGGCCATCTGAAAAGAGTTGCTGTTGCCCCTGAGTGCATTTCTAGTCAAAGTAATTCTAAAAATAATTTTGCCTCCCTGCATATTGCTAATTGTAGGTAATAGAAAATGAAAACAGCAGTGAATAATCTGCAGAGGTGTGTGCATAATCTGTAGGAGACCGAGTTATTGTAGGTCTAGAATAAATACAGTCAGGAAAGGTGGAAACAGTTCAGCAGTGGCTGATGGGTCTAACCCCCTTTCTCTTCACCTCCTGTCTCGTGCTGGCTCAGCCATTTGTCTGCCCGTGCAGTACAGCAGGTTCAGCAGACTAAAGTGGCAGAACACTAGCCCAGAAAAATGATTTAAAAAAAAAAAAAAATTCGTTTATACAGGTTCATCAAGAGGCCAGATCAGCACCAAGTGCTCATTTGGTGAAGATGTGGGGACAGAAAACCTTGACTGAAAGCTGGAGGAGGAGGAGACCGAACTCATCCCTTTTGATAGTAGCAAGCTGCTTGGTTGGCACGGTCACTTTGTCTAACCAGAGTGGTAGGATTGGTGCATTTGTCTCATCTAACCACAACCTGAGGTGCTAGAAGGGACAGCAGCTGCCAGAAATAGGAGCAAAAAAAGACACAGCTTAAAAACTGGTTGAAAACTGCTTCCCAAGCATAGGAGTTGGATACCTGTATTTCTTTTAAAAAAAACCCAAAACCCAAACAAAAACCACCCCAAAATAAAAAACATTCACAGCACTGATACAGTGGTGAAACTCAGTGCATTGACAGTCTGTGAAATGAAACTTTGCCTTAATCCCAACAGGGGACAGCAGCTTTGTTCTCCTTGACTCAGGGCCACTCTGCATAGCTGCTGCCTTGGATTTATTGTTTGCCTCAGCGGTCGAGAGAGCACCCGAGAGTGCGGATGAGCAAACTGCTTCATTCTGTCTTCAATAGCCACAGAATTCCTAGCCAGCTTAAATTTGCACCCTGGCATCTTTTTGTCTGGCAGGTGCAACCAAAAAGGTGGTGGTGGTTTTTACCTTGTAGGATTGCCAGCCCTGTCAGAAATCATACCTTTTTGTCACTTCTAGTTTGCTTATTTTAGAAATGAGGGTAAGATAATTTATGCAAAGCTGCTTTTTGGATTGTAATATTGAGAATCTAAAGTGGTACACCTAACTCAATCATTTCTTTGGTTGGCAAGCGAGGGTATTTAATTTTCTTAAGGTTTTTTTATGACTAGAGATTTACTGGGATGTTAAGAATCACAGGGATCTGCTTAGAGTCTCGTCCTTCAAACTGACCGGCTGGGGTGGGTGAAGTTAGTGCCAGTGATCTGCTGAGATCAGAACTAGTGGTTGGTGCTGATCATTTACTCCTGCTGCTGAGCTGTGTTAAGGAAATAACAAAAGTTAGACAGCTGTTAAAGGGGGTATAAATGACAGAGTTCTACAGCCTGATTTCTCTGGTGGATCACGCCATCGAAAAGGATGGAAACCTTGCACAAAGTGCAGACACAAAGTGGAGATGGAGGCAGCAATCCAGCAGGAAAAGTGAGCAGAATGGGTCTCTGCTTAAGAGCAATAGTTCTTAGAAGACATGGGGGCAGGGAGAAAGGTACTTTACCTCTTTCTGTCTGACTGATGCCCAATCCTTATCATTGTTGATATTTTAGTGTTTATTAACATGTTCTAGTGTACTGGACCAGAGATCTGTGGGTTGGAATACATAGCTGCTGTTGTAAAGAGGGTTTAAATTTCAGTATTCCTGTTGCTCCCCCATTGCCCATGATTGGCAGAAGGAAACTGTGCATTAAATAATGAGTGTTTTTAATTTGAAGGACAGACAATAAGGGATAAAACCAGAAAAGCAGCAGGGAAAGAAAACGTCAGTCATTGAAATAGCACACTCTATTAAGAAAATAAGAATGCAACAGGAAATAAAATCAGTGTTACACATGAGAGAGGAGTTTGTCATACACACAGACTGTATAATACCAGTTGCTGTAGTAAGTCCTTGGAAAAATGCATTTTTTTGAAACTGTCTGTTCTTGGCTTTGAATTAGGCTTTCACTACTTACTTTTACACTATAGCTTTGAGCTCTTAGTGCAAAGCTACATTCGGTGGAGTGCTTTCAGAGTAGTAGAATGCATTTACAGTCTTCAGGGGCCTGTCTTTTGTCATAGAACCTCCACAGCAGTTTTTCCCTGACATGGCAGCCACTTTAGAAATGGCTTTTGCTCTTTGAAAGAGTGGAAAGAGTTTGAGAAGTATTTGGTTCAGCAGGATGTTCTTAAGGCCATTAGGCTGTGTTTAATCAGAGCAGATGTCATGTGTGCTGTAAACCTTATCACCTCAACCAGGGCAGTGAGGTGGTCTTAAAAGAAAAAGTAGAGGCTTGTGACAGATGGCTGTAGCTGGTGATGGGCACAGTACTCACTCCTCTAAGCTGCCTGACACAGCTGCCAACACACCTTCCTTCTCACCTCAAATACCCTCCATTACCTGTGTTCCCAGGCTTTGGCTCGCAAAGCGTGCATCTTGCCCACCAACAGGGACTTGCGGGTCCTTGTAGTGACGGGGGAGGGGGGTAAAGGGAACATGCCAGCAGATGGGCATCGCGGTATTTTTGGGTGTCATCAGCGCATGTTTGAACGTAAAACTCCTGCTGTGAAAACGCAAGAAAGTCAGTCACCTTTTTGAGCAGCAAAGCTCTTCAGGAATCAGTCACGTTCATTTCACAGCTCGTACCAGCCTGTGAGAGAGGTCTGGGCTCTGAACTCCTGCCTGCATGGTTCGGTTTGCTTTCAAGGGGATCGTTTTGATTTAAAATCTCCCAGAAACTGTTCCAAACTAAGTGCTGCCTTTTGATAAGTGCTGCTGATGATGAGAGGTTCATCACCTAGCAGATACTTACCCCGGCTTGTGGGTGAATGTTTTCTGGAAAATAAATATAGCTCAGCACGGGTACTGTGAAGACGTAGCAGATTGCTCTGCTTCGTAATAAATGCGCATGCATTTTAAAATCTTCTTGTGTGTGTCTGACTAGCATGGATTTATTACAGGCAGTTAATGGGGTGTTGTATCCAGAATTAGATGGGTACACCTGTTCGGTAACCTGCCTTTGATGTCCTTTATTTCGCAATTTGAAGGAATTTAATACTGCAAAGGGGGTGTCCAGTCAGAGGTGTAGCTGTAGAAGTGCTGCGCTTAGGGCAACGGGCAATGACACTGACAAGCCTGACTCACAAGTGCTGTTTCTGGTACGTCTGAATGAGTTTACAGCTATGAGAGCTAAATTTGCTCTGGTTTTCCACCTTTATCCATCCTGTTTTCTCCCCTCACAAGACTTGGTGAGCGGTGCAGTTGCAGTTGGGACTGTGTGATGTTTCATATCTGTCCACTAAGAGGCTAACTCGTTCCAGATAAGCCTCGAACAGGCAACATTCATTTTTTACTTTGCTCAGAATTTCCTGTGCTTTGTTCTGCATGTGCTTGTGAAACACTGCGTTATCTCTGAAAGCCTTCATCTTGTTTTCTTTGCTCAAGCTATATGCTAAAATGGAAAAAGGGAAGAGATGGAAGGAGCCCAGCTAGAGTAATCTGCCAAGGATCCCACAGAGGGACCAAGCTGGCAAACACCTGAAACCTCTTCAGCTGACCTCTGGTGCAATTTTTGAAGCCAGGAGATAAGCCACTTTTCCTGCAAAAGATTCTGGCTCAGCCAGTTGTTCCGAGTAATGCCCCAAGACTGCATTAGTATTTAATTGCATTTTTCTTCTTCGCTCATCCCTCATCTAGCTTTGGTAGCGGAAAACCTTGGAAAGTAGTTCAGTTCAGGCTCTTCCTAGATTCTGTGTGTGTAAACAGACATGTTAAAGATAAATCACACCTTGACACACTGCTTCAGCCAGGTTGCCTCAAAAGCAGGTTTTCCTAGAAAACCTCCAGAACACCTAGACAGTGGTTGTCTCCTCTGGTGCTCTAAAAGGTGAAAGCATTTCATGGCCAACTCTTTTTAAAGATCCTCTCTTTGCTGTGGCTGCAAGGCATCCCCCAGTGTTGTTATGTCATGCCTGCTGCGTGTGTGGAGAGAGAGGAAGAAGCTTAAAAATGATGAAAATGGCACAGAGGGAGTACAGTTGTGTGTGTCCGTCCCCTTTCTTCTTAACATGGGAATTTTCTTTCTACTGCTGGGCAGAAATGCGATCGCTATGTTAGTGAGAGAGTGCTAGAGCATTGGTGGAAGTGTGTCTGCTCATGCAGGACATTGAGAAAAAGCCTCTAGGTTGCACTGATGCATATAGATGCAGGTGTATTGGATGAGAGAGGGTTGAAGAGGAATTTCATTCCTTTCTGTCTTTTCCTGGCCCTTGTTCCTTTGCTGTGGGATCTCACTTCAGAGCCTCAAGCCGTCTCTCGCTCTCTGGCCCTGTGTGCCAGAAGGAAGCAGTAGGGTTGTGCAGAGCCTCAAAACTGAGGTGTGTTATGAGACTGGGCTGGGGCTGGGGAGAGGCATATTCCTGTTCCACAGTCTGCATGGAGGACTCAATTCCCCTTCCCTGCTGTCGGTTCCTGTGGTGCATCTGTCCAGGAACATGTTCTTTCTCTTCCAAGAGGAAGAGTCCCAGCTCTTCTCTTTTAATGTGACAATCAACTTGATAGGACAGTAAGCAAATAACTTCATTGTTCTGCCAAGATAATAAAATCTGGTGCTTTCTACAGTAATTGTTCTTCCTCTTTTCGTCTTGGGAGGTCAGCAGCAATTGCCTCCAGGTGGGAGTCATGAATAAGGGATAGAAGTTATCAGAATGTGCCTTGAATTCCAGATCTTCTTGAAACAAAGTTGTTGCTATTCTTCCCCCCCTCCCCAAAATCAATTGAAGATGGCCTTTTGTGCAGCAACTATGCCTGTGCTTAGGGACTACTTGTCAAGTTTTATTTAGATGGAAACCTGTCCCAGAAGCTTTACCTCATCTCATTGTCCTGCAGGGATGAACTTCAAATGCCAGTTTACATTTGCCTGCAAATGACCTTCTCTAATTGAAATGGACAAGGCTGTCTTAGCTAAGTAGATAAACACAGCCCATTTGCAATTGTAGATTTAAATGCACTCTTTTATAGATTACCTTTGCACAGTATGGTGGTGTCCCTGAATATTTAAAGTCTCATTAACAACGGAGCAGAATTCAGGAGTAGATGTTCTTTGTGAAAGGGAGGTTTTTGAGCCATGAGCTGATGTTGATCTCACCTAGGCTGGAGGAAGACTGACTGGTACAAAGTTCCCTTTATGCCAGTGTGGAAGGGGCTTCAATAAAAGTGGTGTGTAAAGTCTTGAAGGGTGATTAACATCCAAAGCATAACACACAGTGTTATATACAAATACTCTGCTCATAAAGTAGAGTAAACACACTGTTGGTTAAGGCATTGCTTAGTGCAGAAAACTACCTTTCTTTCGGTTCTGGATCTAGGCATCTGCCATTAACAGCCTGGAAAGCAGTTTGGTGGGGTTTTGTTTGTTTGTTGGTTTGTTTGTTTGTTTTTTTAAAAGATTACTGATTGGAAAGTGGAGTCTAAGATACTGTCTGTGAACTTGAGTATTGGGGTTTATGGGAAAGGTGGTTTTGCAGTCCTTCAGTTTCCCTGATGTAGCTGGATGTTGAGGTGACAGTGGATTATCACCTGGCTGGATCAAAATTATAGCTGATAAGAAAATTTCTATTTAAAGCATCTCAAATCATCTTGGACTAGGTGTGGGGATAGTCTCATGAAAACTAAATTTGCAGGAAAACTTGGAACAGACACTGCTGAGCAAGGAAAGCACAAACTGAAGTAATCTGTCTCCTTCCAGGATAAATTCTGCTAGGTGAAGGACTCAGAAACTTTAGCAAGGTTTTAAGAAAACAGCTTTCAGCTTTTGTCCAGTGACTGCTTTCCCTCATGACCTCAGTTGACCAGGTGGTTACAGGGACCAGAGAGTAGACTGAAGGAGATGGTATTTTCCATGTTGGCTCTGTTTCTCTTTTATTTGGGCTGAAAGCAATGGAAAAGTACAGTTTTGGAGTTGTCACGAGAAGACTTCCATTCCCTAAAGCGCTAAGTGTGGTAGGAAAAGGACCTCATTAAGCTTTTGATTTGTTTTTATTTTCTCAATAAAATGGTGCTGTCCTGCACCTTGAAGGAAGAAGTTAAGGAAAGGCAAGTACTCCTCATCCCCAGGGTTTGGGAGCAGGCAGTAGTGCCGAGTTCACAATAAGGATTTGGGAAAATCTTCAAGTATGAAGATGGGGGAAGTAGTCTCTACAGGGGACAGGTTTTGTCCCAGTGTGGCCTATTGGGAGCAGAAGAGTGTTTTTGGAAGGCAGCACCTACATTCATAGGGAATGTTTTGCTCTAATCTAACCCAGGTGGGGATGTGTCAAATGAAAATATGACTTCACAGGAATTAGCTGCTAATATGTAACAACTACTGATTATGTAAAAAAGGGTGCCCCTTCGTCCCCCACCTCCCTTTCCCCCAGCTTACAGCTCAGCTGAACATAGGTAGCCTTTTGAGGAATAAAGTAGGTATGGCCCTTCCTTCTGACTGAGACCTTCACACAGAGCTCAAGCCTCAGATTCCATTTCCAATGGAGCTCACACACCCATTGGAAAACTTCAAGATACGATAATTTAGTCAGAAACTACAGTGAAAAGCAAAAGGAAAGCTGCTGAAACCTCACAGGGTGCAGAGCTTCCTGTGATGCACATTCCCCCCCCCCCCCCCCCCCCAAAAATTCACTGAAGCACGATCTATAAGACTTTATAAGTCTTTAAGACTGTATGAGCTCTTACAGTCTTTAAGAATATATGAGCTACAGTTTTACTTTATGTACTAACCAGTGCTGTGCAGCAGATGTTGCTGGACACATTTTGAGACATCTCTAGAAACAGAGCATCTCAAACCTGGTATGTCCCCAACACACTGATGTGGGGCTTCCTCCCGAATTGGAGAGAAACTCCTCTCAGTCCAAATCTAGCTGCATTGTCCACTGCTGGTGCCTGTTGTGAGGGATATTCCTCTGTGTACCACTTAGTCTCTGTGAAATGTGGGTCAGGATTTTTAGCTTATCAGTGCTCACAGGGCGAATAATTCTCAGACACTTCCATGTTAATGCCAGAGAATTAGGACTCCCTCTCTTTCTGTTTGCTTGTACTCTTCATCGTCTGTTGTCATCGTTTTTCCTCTCTTAATTTGGAAGGAGGAAAGTGTGGCTTCCTGTTTCTCCCTGTACTTTTCCTTTCCAGCTACTCCTGTTTTTCATTCTGTCTTTATCCTCTTATTTTCTGTGCTCCCTTTGAAGCAGGAGGATCTGTTCTGTGCTATGCTGTGAGGACAACTCCAGGCTGCTTGCTGCATGCTCAGTGTTACAGCTATGGAGATAATAAATTTCTTTTCCTTTTTCTTTATTTTTCTCCCCTACCCTCCACCCCTTTTGCCCCCCACCCTCAACCCTCAACTCCTGGGCCAGAGCAGATTTGCCTTAGTATTTGGAGAAAAGATCTATAATAAGCACTGGGAACATGCTGGTAAAAAGCATCAGCATGGTATACCAGCTCAGTTGGGGTACTGACTGTACATTAATTCTCTAACTTATAATTAGCTATATTAAATTCCAATTTTCTGAAAGGAGCCATTATCAAATAACATTCTGTTTGAAATCTCAAAGAAACATAAGGAATGAAAGCTTAGTCCTCTTACGCTTTCATCTTTCAGAAGCAATCCCTATCTCAACATCTTGACCTACATTTTCTTTTTACCCTCTCCAAGAAACATTGTGTGGATTTAATGTCTCAGAAGGGAGGTGAGGATTTTATGCGTGTGTATGTGTTGACATATAAAGTTTGGGGAAAACAATGAAGCCTTCAAGTCCCCAGTGACTTTTTTTTAGACTTGAAAGTGTTTTCCATAATATCTCTGAGGTAGATTTTAAGCTCGGAAAGAAATTAAATGTAGAAAGTCCAGCACATTCCTTTACAAATGGCCTGCTTTCATCTATCCAGCTTCTGCTGTAGCCTTTCCTGATTTTTATATGAGTAGAAGAAAAAATTTGACTCTGCATTCTTCTCATGTCTTGCTTACCACTTGGGATCCAGGCACACAATTTCTTTTTACCATTAAATAGGATTGGGAGGGCTTTTTTTTTTTCTTTCTTTTTTTGAGGAGGATAGAGACAGGGGAGAGGTGTTTAAAGTGATGGTTTTGTTCACAGTAATTCTCACCCTTACTGTGTGGCTGTTTGGTGTTATTAGTAAACAGTTTCACATGGGAGTTAAAACTTGACCTGGGTGGCCTGGGCATGTGAAGAAGCCAGGGCTGTCAGTGCATCAAGCATCTGGGGCAGGGTATGGACTAATCAAGATCCCAGCTTTGATGTTGATGGCAGTGATAATTTCACGCTATGTGTACTGTCCCTCTTCCAAAACGCAGCACAACGTACTTACCGTGCTGCTTTCCCATCAGATTGGCCCATCCTCCCCTGTCCGGAGGGTGGCTCCAGTGCCCATGGCATGGTTGACAACATCCTTCCTGCCTCATCCCACCTCATGGGGCTGTGGTTTTGTAAAGCAGGACCCCCTCTCCTACTGCTACAGCTTTGCCCTGTATAGGGCCAAGGAGACGAGTTCTCCCATTTGTTCAGTATGAGGTTTTTGGAAGTGGGTTGGAGTTCTGTGGATTATTTTGGGCTTTTTTTTCCCCACTTAGATGCAGTGCTAAGCATGTGTTAAACATTAATAGTATTTAATAGTCTTTATAGCTTGCATTTGGCTTAGTAGAGATGCCTTGAAACACAGTGTAGGGAATTGTCTTAACTGCAGGAAGATTTCTGTTGCCTGAACTGTTTCAGTTTAATATCTGTCTAGCTTTTCATAGGGTACTGGGAATATACGGAAGGATCCTAGTCTTCGTTTTTGTCTCTTCCTTCCCCCTCCCCCCACTTCCCCTTCTGTATTGTCACATCATCTTGAAATAAAGCTACACAGGGTTGTTGTTTTGTTTTTTTTTTTTAAATATGAGTATTGTAATTTTGGCCCTAAATCAGGTTGGTTTTTTTCTGATTGTAGTAGTACAGCAGTGAACTTCAGCATACACACAGCCTCTTGGGTATATTTTGAAAGCTTGCTTACTGTTTTCATCCTGCGTTTCTATTCTGTTCCACTGCATGCACCTCCCACCCCTCAACCCTATTTCTCTGATGCTGTACTTAAAGCAAGAAACATGCTATGGGGTATCAGCCTTCGGTTATGTTAATGGATGTAAGAAAAATTCTGGGCAATTAATGCTAGGTATTTTGTGAAAAAAAAAAAAACCCTGTATTTAAAAATGACAAGATAGTACTTTATCGCTTTTGCTTACGCGGGGAAGATAAAATCCTTAAATGCGCATCACTGTATGGTCTTGATTGTGTAAGTGTGTGTTGACGGTCATTCCAAGGTTTCTGTTAAAGACAGGAAGCAGCTGATGTTTCACTTCCACTTCTGATGCCCCAAAACATGAGCAAAACCCCCAGCAGAATATTTTAATGGTGATGGAATTTCTTTAACTCCTCTGGGGGGTGGTGTGGAGGGAAGTCGCCTTAACGTTTCAGAAGCCCTTTTTCCAGCATCAGGTTTTCAAGTGCCTGGCCCCCTACCACAGCTCTCATCTCTTACCCCCGTGGTTTGCCTGTAGAGCTCACAAAAGGGAGGTGAAAGTAAGGTTAAGCTGCTGGTCTCAAGAGCTAGAAATAGAGATGGAAATTGCTTGGCATACCAGGAGCGTTTCCTTAAAGGCTGTTACAGCACTGATGTTTCATATGCCGAGGCTTTGGAGAGCTGCATTAATGCTGGTGAGAATCGTTTGTCCCCCCGATTAAAATGAGAACAGTCTCTGCATGTTCTGAGGCAGGTGGCTGAAGTTTACCTTGTCTGATGCAATTAAGCTTGTGTCACTCTTGCTTTGGCCTGTGCATCATTCCTGTGGCGAGATACTCGGAGCTCAGTTGACGGCTGGCCCGTGCTTCTCCTGCTCCGTCCCCTCTCCAGGCCTGCTCTGCAGTCACCGCAGCACTGGAGCCAGCCTGGGGGGGCAGGGGTTTCTCCGAGGCCACTTCCACCTCCAGATTTCTTCGCTGGCCTGTTTCTTTCCTCGCGCGTGCCCAGCAGGCAGACTGCTGCTTTCCATCAGAGAGAAGACCGCCAGCCCCTGCCGCTGCTGTCGGCCTGGTGTAGGAGACAGGCTGGGATCCTTACCTTAGGCAAGGCCTTAGTGCTGGGACGGAGGGGAAATGCCATCGCTCCCGTGCAGGCGTGTGGCAGAGCAATTTGTGCGTTCGCATTGCGCTCGTGACTTCGGTTTGCGGCAGTTGGTCTCAGCGTTTTACTGTCACTGTCACGAGCCTCCTCTCCCCTGACAATAACACCACAAGCAGGTTACAGGGGGCTGAGTCAAAAACGGCGGCGGAGCTCTTCATCCCACGCGTGAAGTGTGTACTCCTCTGACCTTTAATTTAAGAAAGCGAGGAAATGATGCTCGCTCACCTGCCTGCCCCCACAGAAAACCAAAACGAAATCCCTTCCCCCTGGGAAGGGAGGGAGGGGTGAATACAGATCTGCAAGCACAGATTTCACAGAAAGATAGGTGAACATAGGTGGGATTGGTTTTTTTTTTTTTTTTGGCAATCTATTTTTGAAAATATGTTTGAAATATGTTTGCTTACTGTATAGAAAAAAATTGATGGCCACATTTGCTGATAAAATCTTGCTGAATATTTAAAAAGAAAAAGTTATATTTTTATAATCAATCCAGCAAACTAGATATAAAACCAGTGACAAGGAGAAAGGCATCCTTAAAGTTCAAAGGCTGAATTTTGGGGGCTTTCCAGGTGTTTGAGTTTCTGTGGTGTTTTACAGTGCCTTGTAGCCGCTTTCTGTGAAGGAGAGGAAATAAATGGCACAGTGGGTGGATGGTGTTAAGAAGAAGGGTTCACTCCCAGGAAAAGCAGCTGCTGGCTTTGCCCTGAAGAGAATCACCTTTGCCTATTCTCAGAGAGGCACTGAGCATCATGGATGAAATTTGGAGTTACAGAGAAAAGCCTGGGAAACCAATGGCTTAAAAAGTGTTTCAGGAATCACTCAAGCAGCTTTCTTCCCTCCCCTCCTCCTGCAATGTCATAGAGCCTTATGCTGGCATGGTTGTCAAGCCTACGTTAAGACTCTAAACAGATATTTGAGCGCTCAGGCAGGCAGGGAATTGGAAATTTGGCTGCAAGCGGTGCCAGCACATCCCCAGTGCTGCGGGAGGCAGCTTGTCTCCCTACCATGTGGAGCTGCCAGTGGTCAAGCCAGACTGCCCCAGTCTCCTGAGGCAAGGAAGGGCTGTCTGTGCCTTGCTGAAGAGGCCAGGGTGTTAAGTTAGAAGTCCCTGTGGCCTAGTCTGGCTTTTTTTCTTTTGTTTGTTGTTTTATTTTTTTTAAAGTCATAGGATATTTAATTGCTCTGAACTCTGAGATCATAATTCAGACGCTTAGTAGAAAGAGGTGGCTTGCCAGGAGGAAAAAAAAAATCCTTGTCAGCGAAAGAGGTTGACAGCTTGACTCCTGGAGCTGGCTGATGGATGATCTCAGAGTTAGGGAGGGCATGTTCACTAAAAAGTTATTGAAAATGTGGAGTGGAAGTAATTAAAATGGTTTAATTCAAGTATCTGTCATATGTAACTTGATGTCTTGTAGAACATCTAGCATTTAGCTCAATTATTTTTTCCCAGGACAGGAGGAGGGCTTTTCCCCTCCTTTTCTTTGACTGAAAGCTCAGCGCATCTCCAGTGAAGAAAGGGCTGGATCCGTACCCAGGGCTGCTGGCTGTGTGGGAGGGTCACTGCTGCTGCATCGCCAGGCAGTGTGTTCTTGCAGCAGACAAGATCTTCATAGCTCGTGTCGCATCAGGGGAAAAAAGTATTTCTTCTGTCTGTCTGGAGGGCTGCCCGTGCTCCTGGCAAAAGTCATGAAAGGCAAATCCTCAATGACATGCATTAAAATATCAAATGGGACGATGCAATTAGAAGTATGTCATTCAGCGTTTGCCTTTCATGGATTTTGTCACACAGAGGCAGAATTAGAGACAATTAAACAGAAGATAACCTCCCTAAAAGGGCTTCCTGGCACTTCTCTTGTCCTTTTTCCATCCTTTCTCTTATGCCTTGCTGCTGTGTGAGAACCCTCCTCATGTTGGAGAGCCTGGTGTTTTGCTCGCTTTTGAGGTGCATGTAGAAATCAACCCCCACATTTATTTCTCTGATTTGTGTAATTTAATTCAGTTTATTCGAGAAAGAAGTCACTGAGCTCAGGCTGCCTGTGCCTCCCATTTGCAAATGGAGGAGTGTGGGGGTTGCTGATGTGCCATGCCACAGGTTTTAGTGCCTGCTGCCAGCTCTGTGCTCCTCTGAAAGGCTGGGCTCCCACCAAAGGGCACAGTGGAGGGATGGCCCAGTCCCTGCCCACTGCTGGCAGTGGCTATCTTGGTGGGAGGAAGATGCTGGCTGGCTGTGGCACTGGTTTCAGAAGTGGGCCTTTTGTCACCTCCATCTACCAAGATTTTTGCCCAGCCAGTTTTTGTGATCTGTCACCATAGATCAGAAGCAACTGTGCTTTGTTAGAGGAAAACTGTGTAGCAAACATTCATCAAGATGCTGTTTTGCTGTTGTAGATACACTCTTTTCAACTTACCCAGCCTGTAAGGGTTTCCTAGAAATCATAGCAAATCTAGCCAAGCTCTGCTAAGTGCCTGGGTTTTTAGCTGCATATCTCTCCTTTTCCAGGCTCCTAAGTATTCATTGCTAGCAGTGAGACATTGCATGCCTTTTGTATTTCCCTTATTCTTTTATTTGCACATTTGCATGTTGTATTTTCTTCCAATTAGCAGGCTCTTCCGTGCTTCACTCTGTTTGACTTTACTTCCTTTTCTCCTCCTTCATTTATACTCTGTGGAGACACAATTGCTAATTTTACTTTCTAGTGTAGAATAGCTGTTGTCTGGAGACATGCTCTTGGCATAGCTTTCCTTCTCATGTTGCTTAAATACCAGAATGCCTTTTAAAATCCATATTCCCCCTCCTCCCTGCCCCCATTTTTACCAATCTGTGTGGTCCCTCAGTGCCAAGGTTGGGTCCTTTGTCCATCCATTCTTAGTGGAAGCTTAATTCTGAAATGGGGTAAGGTATGTTCCTGACTCTAAAAGCAGATCCTGGTGATTCTGAGGTGTGGGGGAAATAATTGACTAAAAAATGGGGCTGCTGTAGTGGTGCATTTCAGTTAAGATCAATCCATACAAGTGATTCAGAACGGGGAGGAGTGGCCCTCATTTGGTGCTCACATAGAGGTGGCAAAGAGGTGACAGTGCTCACTAGCTTGCTTTACTTATTTCTTATTTACCCAAGTGATCCATGCTTTCTCACTCAAATGAAGGAATGGCAGTAACTTTTCTCCAAATAACTGTTAAATTGATTTAAAGTGAATAAAAGTGGAAGAAACAAAACATTTTAAAATTAAATGCTTGCTTTCACAAGCATGTCAAAGGCTGTCTTGACTTTCTCCTCTTGTGGGATATTCCCCTACTGGTTCTCCATTGAGCCATAAAATTCCCCAGAAAAGACAGGATAAACAGGACATGATGGTTTTGGCATAAAACCCAAATAATAATTTATCGGTATGTCACTGATAATTTTGTTAATACTTGAGAATTTAGACTTTCCTGTTTCTCAGTGGTTATGCCCATTTTTCTATCACTGATGTTCTTGAACTAAATAGAGATAGATGACACTTGTGGATCTGCTTGTGCCTCTGACTTAAAGAAAGATGCACGTTTAACACTGTTTCCAGATTGCATGTGCTACTACCAAATGAGAGAAGATGTCCTGTAGGATAGATGTTCCTGGCATAGCTGCAAATCAAAGGGCACTTGTTCTCCTCAGGGAGAAATAAAGCCACTCTGTCCTGCACCAAAATCAGTGTGAGGCACACACCACTGAAGGTTTTTAATAATAACCCCGTGTCTTGTGTCATACTTACCGCCTGTACCCCTCCCTTGGGTTTCCTTCACTGTGGCTGTTGATCTCACTGCCTTTATTTTACAGGTGGGTGAGACAGGGCAGGGGAGGTGACCTCTCCTCTGGTGCATCTGGGCAGAGTCCAGGTCCCCACATCCTAACCGAGCCCTCTTCCTGGAGGTGGTGTTCCCTTGCTTCTGGCAAAGGGCTTTATGCCTTCTCTCCCCACGTCTCTGAACAGCAGAGGTTTATAGGATCTTGCACGTGGAGTCCCCTTGTTCTCCAAAGCTTTCTGACTGCAGCCAAAAGGGTCTGGGGGACAGAGGTGGATTCAACCTGCAGATCAAATACTGTGATTCCTCGGCAACATGCAGGAAGCGTACAAGGTCCTCGTTTCCACGGTGCTAACAGAGGCTGCTTACAGTACTATAAAATTGTCTTCCTGCTTGTCAAAACTTAATGGCTTTTACTCAGCCTGGTACCTGCTTATTGGAAGAGCTGCTGCTCTTGCCTTATCGTACACCTCTGGGGGCAACTGGCAGTTCAACAGCACAAAGGTGCTGATACAGCAGAGAGGGAGCAGCTGGTACGGTGGTAGCCACCAGCCTTCTTTCCTCCTCTCTGTTCTGCTTCATTCAGGACAGCCCTAACATTTAGATCTTGGGGCAGCCGTTCCTTGGGTTGTGTGTGTGTCCCTGTCTGCCCCCGTGACATCATCCCATCCCTCCTCCCTATTTCCGCCTCCCCCCCCCCCCACAAAAAAAAAAAAAAGAGAATTTTTGAGGTAGCTGTTTGTGGTTTTAAGCTCTGACTTAGCTCTCTGCATTTGGAGGAAAGGCCTTTAGGAGAAAGTTATTTATTCCCTCAGCTTTTTTAGAGTATTACTGCTGCTATCTCTTAACTTATATAAGAACACCTACCCTGCTACTCAGCCTGTCTGGTACTCCTGTTCCCTCCCTCAGGCAGGCCAGACCACTGTGGAGCCCAGGCTGATGGCCACCCTTCTGCCTCATAAAGAAGGTGCCAGAAGGGGTTGTGTGTCTTGTCTGGGGGAGCCAGGGGGTCACAGTTTTCATTGTGTCCTAAAAGTCAAAAAATCTCTTAATCAGAGAGGTGTGTCCCTTTTAATGTATTTTTTTATTTCTTTGTACTTCTGTTATTTTAGGTTTGTACAGACTTCAGGTGGTTTTTCCCAGTAAATGATTTTTTTAATTAAAATGTCTTCCAGATGCATATTTCATAAATAAAATTGAAGCTTGAAGTATGTCTTGTGGCCTAGGGTAGTTTCCTGGCAGAATTAAATTAGGTTCACTTTTGACTGTTATATTCTTGTTCCTACCAGTTTAATTCCACCACCCCCAGCAACCACCCCCCTCCAAATGAAAACAAACCAAAACACCCTTAAAAGTGTTGTGTTGAAACACCAGAACAATACAATTTCAATTAATGCTGCAGATGGGTACCTGATAATGGGCTGATACGCAGGAAACAGTCACATAAACGTCTTTGCTTGCTTAATAGCAATTTTGGATGGAGATGTAATGGGAGTAAGGAGCTGCTTTCAACCTGTATTATTTAATCAGTTCTCTTTGGTGATCTTGTCTTTTGACAGGCTGACAAACACATCTTGTGCTGTAATGTCATTCATGCTTGGCTTCCATAGTAATGATGTATATCTACATATAAAAGCACTCTTCTAGTCATTTATGAAGACTGTACAAGCTATTTGCTAACAGGCTTTGGCATAACAGTACTGCTTTATGCATATGCTCTGTTATGTACCACAATCAACCTAATGTCCAGTGGCTTGTCATCTGAAAAGCCCACGTACCGCTAATTACCATCATGGTGCAAACACAGAGCATCGTGTGGTGTAAACAACGACTGTTTCAGGCTGTGGGTTGGTTGGGTTTTCTTTATTTAGAGACTGTCATGATTTTCACATTACCAAAGGAGATCAAAATAGCATTTTCCTGACAGCTATCCTTAAAAAAAATAAAAAGGACAGGGAATTGGTATCTCTTATCCCAGAGAAAAATGTTTTGGTTTGTTTTGGTTTTAAATTATGTTACTATTGTGAAAACCCAGTTCTTTCGTCTCTAAGACAACCACGGCATGAAAATAGGCCTTATTTTCAAGGCGTGTTGTCTGTTTAATATGTAATGTGATACCTTGTCATGCTGTGACAATGTGACAGATAGCATTTGCACTATAAAACTAAATTATCTTTTGTGCATAGCTATACAACAGCTAAATACAGTAACTCTGTACAGTACGCTGATCAATGCAGGCTGCAGATGTTTTAGATACCGATATGTTTTAGCTTGGCATCAGATGATTAATGGTTTTATTTAACGTGCTTACCAAGAT
Organism: Zapornia atra; assembly: GCA_013400835.1. Taxonomy (NCBI): domain Eukaryota; kingdom Metazoa; phylum Chordata; class Aves; order Gruiformes; family Rallidae; genus Zapornia; species Zapornia atra. The sequence continues at coordinate 65,353 of VZTU01022014.1, read as the reverse complement.
TTTTGGGAGTGTTTCAGCACGTGAGGCCAGCCAGGATGTGAGGGCATTTTTTGGTAGAAGATAAATTTAGGCTAACAGGCAACGGGATGTGAATTTGTATTGTATTGCAGCTCTGCTGGAAAATGGATGAGGACTAATCATTAATGATACTTTGCAAGTAAATGTATATAGTTATAGCTCATAATAAACTGTTAAGTCCTGTAGTTCTTAGGAAAACAAGAGATGTAGGTGAGACAGCAGCTTATTATATGTGGATTTTCATACTGAACATTACCTGCATGAAACTCAATGGCCGGAGTAAATATGTAGAGGGCTGAAGGTAGTAACTTTTTCTCCCTCTCTGTTTTAGGCATAGAACTCGTCAGTGGGCTTTCACCATGTGGTTACACCCCAGAGTCTGCCTGTGTTCAGGTGGCGCAAACCTTTCAGACCATGGTTCACCTCCTACCTTTCTAACACTGCAATTAAACCTCTCTAACAGTTGTGGCAGCTCCCCTAAATGGGAAACTGAGAAAAGAAGAAAACTCTTAAAACCGCATATGGCTGAAGTTTGGACAGGGATGCTATTCGGTCAGAGAAAAAAGCTTTAGCTCTAGGGCTATGTAACTACAATCCGTGCTGCTGCATGCCGTCATGAATAACGGGCTGGCCCAGCACGGTGAAAATGCTGCTTCAAGTAAATATACTTCTTTAGCTTCTTGTAACTTTGTTTGTTTGTTTTGCCAGTTGCCCTGGAAACTGGGCCTTTGTACCAGCCTGGAGCAATTCAGCTTACAGGGATNGGGCGGGGGCGGTGCCCTGGGGGAGGCAGGCCCAGCATCTCTTGGCGGTGGGAATTGGGTGTCCCTGTGTGGTCAAGAAGCACCCGGAAGCAGTTGTGTACATCACACATAGCTGAGACCTGCAGTATATGTCTCCCCAGCCCAGCACGGTGCAGACCTGCTGTCATTAGGTGTTCAGCCCATAGAAAGCTGTAAACATGGTCATGCTGAATTCCCCCTTATTTAAGTCAGTTAATGCTTTTGCTATCTTTGGCTTGTGTTTGTGTGGTGTTGACTGCTGGTTTTTCTAATGTGATGGCTTTGTGGGCTGCCTCTGACTGTGAGAACTGGCTGGAAATAGAGTTGGATGTATTTCTTTTCCTAAGCCGCCTTAGGACTGGGAAACAGCGAAGTAAAATAGGTATTGCTGTCTTGTTGTAAGAACATGGGAATGTTCATGCTCAGATGCCTTGCTGGCATTAGAGTAAGTGATGTAGAAATAGTGTTTTGGAAACATTGAGAAAGTGGCTGCATGAAGAGACTGTGTTCAACTAACCACGTGGTACTGAGATTTGTTCAGATGCTCCCCTTTGGTTTTCTGATTATTCAGTAACTTTAATAGCGAAGATCATGGCAGTAATTGTCTCACTTATTCTTAAAAGCCAGCTAACCCCAAATCCTCCCTTGCGTTTTCTTCCATCTTCCCTTAATGTTGCTGATTTCTGCTTCTCTCTTCCTCCTTTGTTTTCATCCTATGTATCTCTGCTTAGGGGGTGCTTTAGTGTGTGGTGCATTCCCAGGTACCGTGATTTTGCATCACAGGTTCAGGTGCTCCAAAGACCAGCCCTGCACATGCCTGTCAGCCATCTCTCCAGATGACCAGAGATGGGCTACACCATGGCTTGAGAACAGAGGTGCAGATGGCTGCTAAAAGTGTGTGTGTATTGCCACAACCAGTAAGGCTAGCAAATCAGTACCAAAATAAATTAAGCCTTGCCTGTGCTGGAATAGGCTATTAGGAGAAGTGATCCACTTGAGTCAGTGCAAGCCCTCTGAAGTAAGCTCATTTAAGCAGATTCAACTGTTCTTTACACACACACATACACGGCTGTTGCTTGAAGAAGGCTCAGCAAGACCCCCGCTCAGCCAACAGCTACAGTCAAGAAGCAAAGGGGACAGTGAGATGCAGTGGGAACAGGAGGCCATCACACCCTGCAAAGGGCTGTAAAGCTGTGATAGGCACGTTCTGCCTGGATCATCCTGGAGGGTATGGTTCAGCTCGCTGCAGAGCCCCTCCTGCATGTGGAAAAACAAACTTACAGCTACAGACAGATTTGAAAATATTCAGGGTGTGGAAGTCAAAGAAAAGGGAGACGATAGAAGTCTCGCGCCGAAGGCAGAGAAGGGCTTTTCTGCTTTCTTCAGTTTGTAATAGAATGGATGTAATACTCAAACTTGTTGCTTGTTGTCAGTGCAGTTAGAAACTGATAAGTGGATTTTTAAATTGGATTTTTTTTTGTCTTTTTAAGCAGCATGTAACTGAAATTGCTGTTTGCTATTGCAGTGTATGCAGAAGTTTAAAAAAGCAGTCAGTGGAACTGTGAAGTTGGCATTTGTGTGGCTAAGATACACTTTAGAAAGGATGTTAAGATCTCCATGGTTCAGTTTTAAGCTACCCTTTTTAATCACTAGGAATTAGTAATTAGCCTTTCTCTAAAAGTATCTAGTCTTGATCAGTTAGAGCCAGTACAGTGTATTTAAGGGAACACAGATGTCATTTGATATGCAAGTTCCCCTATTTCTGACTTAAATAATTCATTATAACTGACTTAGTTAAAGCAGTGTTTATTCAGTGTCTTTGAGCCGTTCAGTTACTTTTAAACTTTGCCAGCAAATACACGCTGCTTCGTTTGGTATATAAATTATTATTTCACCTAAGTAATTTTAATATATGAAATCCTATACTGATTTATAATCTGTGTTGCTGTACTTTGAAATTTAATTTTAATGACGTGTAGGATGGGTTTTTAAAAAAATATTTAAATATCTAATTTTACTTTTAAAACAGACACTTCATATTACGAGAATAAAGTAAATTTTTATTAACCCTGATATATTCTGCCTAGTTATTCAGGCCTTGGGTTGGTCCCAAGTCCAGCTGCTAGGGAAGAAGGCAGTGAGAGCTACAGCTGAAATGAGCCCAGTGGGCAAGGGGCAGGCAGCTGCTGCCAGCTCTCCAGTAGCTGAGAACATAACTGGTCACGGGCTTTGCCATGAGCCAGTGCTCGCTGGCATCATGATTTTAGAGGCTGAAGGGCACAGCCGTGGAAAAGGAGTAAAGGAACTATTTGTCCCTTTGATTTTATTTGGCTCCTGATGGCTTGCTGTTCCTCCGACTTCTGCTGGGTGCTCTGAAGTAGCCAGGGTTGCAGAGTGGTTCCGCTCTTCAGACTTGCTTGGCTGCTTTTACCTCTTTATATACACACACAATTGCAGCACTTAGCTTTTAAGAAACATGAGTGCTTGCTGCTTCCTGTAGCTTGGTTGACTTTGGAGAGTCCAACCCACATGGATGGACATTTGCCGGACTCTGTTCCAGCAGTGCAGCAGCAGACCTGTGTGTCCTGTCAGTTGCACTGGTGACAACTCATTCATGGCGATGGGGGGTGTTCGAGTGTCACAGATTCACAGAATAGTACAGGTTGGAAGGGACCTCTGGAGATCATCTAATCCAACCTCCCTGCTAAAACAGGATCATCTTGAGCATGTTACACAGGATCACATCCACGTGGGAGACTCCACAACCTCTCTGGACTGCCTGTTGCAGTGCTCTGCCACCCTCACCATGAAGAAGCTTTTTCTCGTGTTCAGATGGAACTTCCTCTGTTTCAGTTTATGCCTGTTGCCCCTTGTCGCTGAGCACCACTGAGAAGAGTCTGGCCCCATCCTCTAGACATTCACCCTTTTCATAAGTATGGATCCCCTCTCACTCTTCTCTAGGCTAAACAGGCCCAGCTCTCTCAGCCTTTTCCCATACAAGAGATGTTCCAGTCCCCTCATCATCTTTCTAGTTCTCCACTGGACTCTCTCCAGCAGTTCCCTGTCTTTTTTGGACTGGGGAGCCCAGAGCTGGACACAGTATTCCAGATGTGGCCCCACCAGGGCAGAGTAGAAGGGGAGGATAATCTTCCTCTGCCTTCTGGCCATATTCTTAATGCATCCCAGAACAACATTGACCTTCTTAGCCATAAGAGTACAGTGCTAGCTCATGGAGAGCTTGTTGTCCACCAGGACTCCCAGGCCCTTCTCCACAGAGCTGCTTCCCAGCAGGTCAATCCTTAACCTGTACTGGTGCTTGGGCTTATTCCTCCCTAGGTGCGGGACCCTATAGTTGGGTCTCATGGTACAACTGTGCAGTCCCCATCCTGTCCTGGGGCCTCCAGACCTTTTATAGCTCCTGACGGATGCGCAGCAGCAAAGATCGTGGTTTACCATGGGTACAGATAGCAGGAATGGCGTTTGAAGGAAAAGGTATCTGGGGGCAAGCTGAATGCATGTGATATAAAAATGACTGAGTGGCAATAAACTTTCTAACAGCCTGCTTCAGCATGTGCTTTCTCTCCAGTGCTTGGAAGGAGTCTGCAGACTGTGGCTGTCTGTGCCATTTGTCACTTTGGAGCGGATTTTGCAGTTACGCTGGCCCTGAAAACCTGTGGAACATGACACCCGTTCCCATTATTTATCAGTATCTCTCATGCATAGTTTCATGCCTCTATTTTAGGACACTGGCTTTAATTGGTTTCAGCTAACAATCGTTAACTTTAGTTATCAGTGATATTAAATCCATTTTGGGATGGCGCTGCTGCTGCTGAAGACTAGCAGACAAACGGATATTTTTCCTTTAAGGGACACAAATCATGCTTGTCTCCCGAGCATGCTGATGGTCTGGCAGGGGGAAAGGATGAAGAGAAATTGCCTTCCAAGTATGTGCAAGGTGACAGCTCAGCTCAAAAGGTGATTCTTCTTGACTTGTACACTTCAGGTTGCTGGTTGTTACGTAGGGCAAGTCTTTAGAACAAATACTGCTTTTAGAAAACCTAATCAAATTCTGCTGTAAGATTTAAGTTGCTGAGTATCGGGCCTCAACTGATACGCTTGATTTAGACTTCTGTGGAGTTTAAAAATTGTAAATTTTATCAGCAGTGGTTTCATGGAAAAGCGCAAGGCAAAAGTTGAAACTTTCTTAAGAATAAGCTTAGGCACTAGGGCTCCTTCTGATGATGAACTGAGCAGAGAAATATAATCAACTGAATGTTTTTTAAAAGATTGCCTTCATTTCCTCAGGAATGCCTTGAAGGCATGCTGTCACCCCGTGTCGTATCATTGTGCTACATTACAAACCCTGTTGTAGCATGGTGTGCTGATACTGAAATTTGTATTATTTGTTGGGTCACAGTTTGAGATCTTTTTAATGGAAGGAATAGACAGAAATTTAACAAAAGGGGAATGAAAATGTAAATCGGGTCATTTAACTTCTCCCTGCCAGTCTCAGGCTGGTAGGAAGAGACATTTTAATGCAAAAATTAGTGCTTAGTTTCAGCTTTTGCTATGTGGATTCCATATTAGGAAGAAAAAATTGACTTACCAGCTCACTGCATCTTCCCCACAAAAAAGTTCCAGGCTTCTGCTTGGTAGTTTAAAAGGGAGTACAAAAGCTGCGGCATGTGGCCACCATGTAGCCACTGCTGACTCCCAGCCAAGAGAAATTTGGTGGGATTCAGAATGAGTAAGAGCAAACTTTCTTTGGAAAAAGAGAATGATACGATGTACTGCTATGATACAGGCTTTGGATTAGGCTGTTTAAAAACGGGCAAAGTGATTAGATTGGAATGTAGATTGGAATTAGATTGCTGAAAGATTTGAGTGCCCGCTGGCAGAGGATGTATTGCACTCACTCTAGTGCCCAAGCGAGCAGTGAATAAATGGCCATGCAGGGAGGGAGCTCTTGGCTGTGGCTGTAGCCCAGGCACCAGTGCTTGGAGCAGTCAGCTTGCCAGAGTAGGTGCCTTGCTCTGGTTGTGCTTCGGTGTCCCTTTAAACCTGAGCTTGGGTTGAATGCTTGGTTATGCGAGGAGTATGTCCGCTGATGGTGCTGTACAGTGATTTTTCCCCAAAACAGAGTTCTGAAATGGTGTAGTGCTGATGCAGCACTGGGAGAAAGTTTAAGACTGCTGTTATTAATAAGCATTATTGGTCTAGTACTCTTAAGCCTTGCTGCCCAGCATATCCTGGAGTAAGTCAGCCCCCTCCCTGTTTTCTTTTCTGTGGTGTGATTATAGAAAGGGAGACTGAAATGACTAAGGGAGAGGAGTCCTGTGAGTGTTTCTCTGGCAAAATAAAGCTGTGAAACAAAGGTTTGTTATGCTGTTTGCAGAAGTATTTTGGTGAAGAGATGGGAAAGCATTCTCCTGAATAAAATTGCAGCTCCTCTGGTAATAAGCTCTTAAAACACTGAATAAATATTGAGCTGATAAAATTCTTGGTAATTTTCCTCCCTCTCATGCAAAAGCCTACTGAAAATGTTGTTACTATTTTAATTCTTCCTTAAGTCTGAGTGGCTTCACTGTCTGTCTGCTGTTGTTTGTAAGAGTCAAATTATATTACTCATTTGAGTAGAAGATGCAGAATACTTTAAACGTTATGCTTGTATAGGGCCCAGTTCTTTCTTCCATCTACGTGGTTCTGCTTGCTGTAGTATTCCTCCAGGAGAGGAATGGCATGAAAGGGAAGGCAGCTGTGGCAGACATTTCCCCTGCCTTCTGTACCTTTGTTGGCAGTTTGGAGTTCCTGTAGTTGAGTGACATTTGGCTAGAAGAACCAAAGCTCAGTAACAGATGTTTGATGTTCACCCCTTTGGGATTAGGATTTTTTTTTTAAAAAAGGATCATAAATTGCAGTAGTTGGAGCCAGCAGAACGAAGAGCAAGGCCACAAGAAAGTGACCAAACAGCAGCTTAATTTTATATTGATCTACAGAGAGAGAAACACAAAAAGCTTTCATCTGTGCTAGTCAACAGGAGTTAGGTAAATCAGGGGTCAGTTTATGAATCTTAAGCTGTGTCTGTCTCTTTGAGTAAGGGATGTGACATGATTATATGATTGCAACCACCTGTGGTGCAGCTATTTAGGATCAGGGGTTTGCAGTTTGCAGTTAACCAGACTGGAAACACGTGATCATGTGGGTTCTTATGGGATACCTCCATGCAGGATCGACGTGACTGGTGTCTCTCTCAGCAAGATGGCTGCTTTGGGTGTTAACTCTCTCTGTGTGTCATGTGGGAATTTTTATAAAATCCAGTTGGCATCAGTAACACAGCTTTTGAATATTGTGTACCACTTTGTCGTGTTTGCAGGACTTCTCACTAATGGCCAATCTAAAGGATTAGGACCGGGATCAGAACAGCTGGAGAATGAGAAGGATGATGCATCGCAAGTGTCCTCAACGAGCAACGATGTTAGTTCTTCAGATTTTGAAGAAGGGCCCTCGAGGAAAAGGTCAGTAGTGTGTTATGGTTGAAGTAAATTTCTGCTCTGTCCTTTTTGTGTTAGGGCATGGTTGCACATCATGCCCGACCATAAGCAGACTTTCTAATGTGGGGTCCTTCTAGTAACAGTGAGGATATAGAGAATTTTGCTTCATCCATTTGTATAGATGGCTCCTGTTGTTTTGGAGAGCATGGAAAAGCAGCTGTTTTTCAGTAGGTGATTGCTAAATTAAATGCCTTAATACTTTCTCCCCTTTTTCCCTCCCTCCCTTCTCCCCCAGCTTTGGTCTCTCAGGGGCATATCAGTGTGTACGTCTGTATAATTTCACAGAAAGCATCACTAAAGTAATTAGAGTTATTGTTGTTTTTAACTTTCTGTGAATGAAACCTGGTGAAATTAAAACAAAAAACAAATAAATGCTTCTGAGAAGAGAAGCTGGACAGTAAAAGCAGTGTGGTGGCTATCAGTTGCAGAGGACTACTTTGAGATACTGCTGTGGCAAGCTGCCTCATCTTCTCTAGAAGTCATTTATGAGGCCCTTGTTGGATCTTATCCTGAATGTGCAAAATCTGGGTTAAAATCATAGGACTCAAGCCAATCTATTATAGAAAATATGCTGAGAATGTAGGAGGGTGGGAGTTGTCCTCTGTATGAAGTAAGAACCAAAACAGGCTATCTGAAAAAGGCCATTAGAGAGAGGCAGAAATGGAAAATGCTTTCTCAGTCTTTTTCCTTCGCACTCCTTGCATCCTAGTCCCAAGCCAAGAATGAATCATGAAATAAACTCTTTCAAACCGAAGAAGTATTCCCGTTTTCTACATGACCTTACAATTCCTCTGAGAAGCCCAATGGGGTCAGGAGGGTGGTGCTTTCCTGGACACCCTTCTGTTCCCGTGTTCCCCATCCCTGGTTTCCACAGCCTTTTCTAACCCTGAGCAACAAACTCAAAGTCTAGTTAATACACCTACTTAGCTCCACCAGTGTATCAGAATAAAATTTGAATTATCTTCCATACCGGTAAAATTTTTGTAAGGCTTATTGCATCCTACTGCTGGTCAGGGAAAAATATTTGTATGTTTATTTTTGGCTTTATGAGATATAATGGAGGCTTGAAAATTATTTTTGCGTAGAAATGTAGGTTATATTGACTGTAGGTGTGATCCTGGGAGTCAGTGCTCATCATTTCATGATGTTGCCACTGTTGCTTGTGTGTTATCTTAAGGAGTTTTTGCTGCTTTCAGCACTTGCTTTGTGCCCTCGTTCCTCAACCTTGCTGACACAACCACTTACAGTGTCACACCATGAGTAGGTTGAAGGAGATGCTTAGAATAAAAAATAATAGGAAGAGGAATATGGACTGAGGCTTTTTGCCAGGGTTCTTTATTTTTAACCTGTGTGAGTTTTCATCTCATCTTCACAGCACGGCTGCAGGAGCAGCTGCCAGTGCATCCATGGGGGCAGCACCTCCTTTCTCTCTTGGGGCTGGCAAGGGGCTGGGGGACTTGTCCCCTACACTGTCCTTGCTTCTGGTGGTCTGCACAGCCCAGCTTCAGAAATGAGTGGGATTGCTGTGTTACTGGTCCCAAGAAACTGCATTTGAGTATTGTGGGTAAATTATTTTATAATTTTAAAATATTTTTAGTATTTTTTATTATTTTCATTTTTAAAAAAGATATTTGCTTTTGGCTGTGGGAATTCAGACTCTTGAGAAGCAGCTGGGTGGTTCAGCCCCAATAATAAAGAACCCAGTGACTTTGGTACTTTTCTGGATAAAAACAAAGCAAACCTTATAAAACAGAAGCTGAGCCGAAACATTGCATTCTGGCTGTTGTGGAAGGCTCAGCGTCATCTCAGTTCTTCTTCATGCATCGTCAACTGTTGAAATTATCACGTCTGTTGCTGCAGTTGCCGTGAAGGGGAACGTTCCTGTTTTGTTTCCATTTACACCCAACACAGACTTTTATCTACTTTTTTCCCTCCCCCAGCTTCCTCTTTGCAGACAAATGTCTTCTGGGCTCCTCCTCTTACGTCTGTATTGCAGCATGTTCAGTGTTCCCTTTTAGGTGTTTTGTTTTCTTTAGCTGAATATGTAATGTGTCCTCGATCCAGGTCATCTTGGAATCCCACAGAAAGTTGTGCCAGGAACATTGCATGGACAAAGCATAAGCAGGAGGATGAGAAGGAGGGATGGGACTGAAATGTTGTCTTAAAAGTCCACCACCTCAGCTCATCAGGCTTTGAAAAGTTGTGCCCTCCTTGTCTTCCCCCTGTGCTTCCTGAAAAGCAGACTTTTCCGTTCCCTGTTCAGCTGTGTGTGCAATGGCACCGTTGCTCAAATGTGTGTTTTAATACATGGTAGCTTTAGCATATACTTCACACAGCTTTTTCCCCTCCCCAAAATGAGTATTTGTCTTCACTAAATACGGTGATTGACAGCTGGTGGTGTATGCAGTGAAATGATTATTTTAGGGATTGGTGCACTTAGCAAAGCACATGTTTGGAACTTGCTCTGTGTAATACAGTGAGTTTTGAGTACCAGGTTTTTCCTGTGATGTTTGAACTGCGCGTGTATATAAGTTACAATTTAATTTTTTATGGGTTGTGGGGTTTTGCTGTTTCTTTGGTTTTTTTTGGTGTGGTGGTTGGATTTTGGTTGTTTGGGGGTTTGGTAAGGCAGGAATGTTTCTTTGGAAACTTGAACTTGTCATCTTCTAGAAGAACAGGTCACCTGTACTTCATACCAGTGATGGAAGCAAAACCAGTGCGAAGCAAGTAAGCATAGTAAGTAGGGGAGGCTGTTGTAAGGGGCTCCAGTTGGCTGGTGCTGTGGAGGGAAACAGGTTCTTGCTAGCTGTTGTGCTGCAGCGATCTTCTGGCCCCTAGGCTGGTCAGTTTGGAAGACTGGCCTGGCAGTGTTTTCCCTCCTGCCTAGAGCAGGTCACATTATATAAATGGAATAGAAGAGGGCCATGAAGATGATGAGAGGGCTGGAGCACCTCTGCTATGAAGACAGGTGAGAGAGTTGGACTTGTTCATCCTTGAGAAGAAAAAACTCTGGGGAGATCTTACAGTGACCTTCCAGTACCTAAAGTGGCCTACACGAAACATGGAGAGGGACTGGTTATCGGGGGTGTAGTGACAGCACAAGGGGTAATGACTTGAAACTGTAAGAAGGTAGATTTAGATTAAATAACTGGAAGAAATTCTTCCCCATGAGAGTGGTGAGGCCCTGACACAGGCTGCCCAGAGAAGCTGTGGCTGCCCCCCTCCCCCCCCCAGCAGTGTCCAAGGCCAGGCTGGATGGGGCTTTGGGCAACCTGGTCTAGTGGAGGGTGCCTCTGCCCACGGCAGGGGACTGGAGCTAGATGGTCTCTGAGGTCCCTTCCAACACAAACCAGTCTCTGATTCTATATGTTCTTGCATGTGTGCAGCATGTGTATGTTTAATTTGCATTTATAGATGATCAAAAATCTTCCAGTCTCAGAGATAATTTTCAGAAGGGCCTGGATGAACAGCAAGTGCCGATTCTCACAGCAAGCTGAGTGAAGGGTGAGTTTGGTAGCAGTTAGCATTGCCTTGTAGCCTTGCTATGCCAGCCATTGCTGGTGTAGATTTTCCTTGGGTCAAAACTAGGCAGTGGATGCTCCCAGTATGTTACTGGTCAGGCGACTTAGTTGCCAGATAGGTAGGTGCTGACAAATATCTGTGGGAGAGGTGAATCCTTACCAGCCTGCCTGTGAAGAAACTACTACCGCATTGCTCCTCACTTCACACGTGCATGCCGAGCTGCGTAACACAACAGTAGAGCCCCCAACCACGCACTGCTTCCGGTTTCAGTTTCAACCCCTTTCCTAGTAACGTGGCTTGATTGAAGAGCTGCGTGTGCCATAAAGAGAGCATCACAGTAGGAGGAAGGAGATTGCTGTTCAGGTGAAAGTATGCTGATTTAATATAATGCTGCAGATTTTGTTCAGAAACTCACTTAGATACTTTGATGGACCAGGCTTTTGAATGCTTTGGCCTGGTGCTGTTAGGCTTCAAATGGCTCCAACTAGTCTTTGTGGGTACTTTGTCAGTAATTAACACCTTTGCTCTCTGGGGACTGTTGGAAGCTTCCTACACAGCCCGGTTTGCAGCCAATGAGGAAAGTCTGGTCTCCATTTCTTTTTAAGTGTAGTGTTTTAGATTGGAGCAGAAATCAGGGAGCAGTACTAGAAGTACGCAGCCTGCCTTTTGTGAAGCCGCAGGCTTCAGCTACGGTAGCTTGGTGATAAGGAGGAAAAGAAGTACATGTGGAGCTTTGCCTGTGCTGTCTGCAGATTGGTCCAAAAACTGTAAACCCTGTTTACAGAATAAATGGCATTGGGGGGGTGGGGATTGACAGCGGCTGTAGCAGTAATCTCAGGGCTTCAAAATACTTGAAAGAATGGAAAATACTTCCTTGGATGTCAGCTGTGTGTATTACTAGCGACCAGGTCTAGGGGAAGCAGCGGGATTCTACTTTTGGGCAGTAAAGAGGTGTCCATGTTATTGTGACCTTTGGCGAAAGCTAAGCATTCAAATGCTATGCCAAAGATCTGCTGTGTGATGGGCTGCTGTCTAATTGCTGTCCCAGCAAGAGCAGTTAGTTGCTAGTTTGGGCAGTGCTGTTGGGAGGGATGCACAAAAGCGTTGGTATGCAGGCTTGATAAGCTGTCGGGTTGGGTGGTCTTCACCGGGTAAAGATCGTGCATTTTCAAAACCCATAAAAAGGTAACTGCTGGAGGAGAAGTGTAACGTCAGTGTAGTTCTGTCTTCTTGTTATGAATCTCCAGTTTCCAGCTGTGGTTCTCAGTTGAGGAGGTCAATAGGCAACAGGGCAAAGGTGTTTGGTTACTGTGCTGGATGCTCATACTTTTTTATGGACAGCTCTTAAGACTACAACCACTGGCAATTAATAACAGTGTGCAGAGACAGCTATATGTTTTCTAGCAACAGTTGCTCACCTTACCCAAGAAGAGACATGTGCAGCGCAGACTTGATGTGACAGTATGTTAATCTTCGGTGATGGTAGGCTATTGCTTGTTTCCTGTTACTAATCAGATGGCTACTCATTCACATGGCCCCCTTCCCAGAAATGCACACAGGGAATTGCCAAATGCACAAATGCTTTTATCTTTTATTGTAACGGTCTGTTAATAGAAGGCTGGGAGAAGTGAGAGAAGGCTGACTGATTTTAGTAGTTGTTAAGCTTTAAATGTTAGAATATTTTCTCTATTAAAGGGGACAGAGGGGTTGGTTTAGTTTAGAAGAGAAACAGAATTGAAGAAACTTTCCCTCCCTTTGCAGGAGTTGCAGAGTGTGGGTGCAAGTTCACCCCATGGCATGCCTCATCCCCATCTCCCCCATGAGCAGGGGTGTGTGCTCAGCTCTTAGGAGCGGACCAGCTCTGCTACCAGGAAGGTTAATGGCAGCAGGAGAAAGGCACAACCCGCTGGGGAGCAGTAGTGTTTTAAGCCGCCACAGCTAGATTGGCCAGAAATTGCTTATTAGGAATCTTCTGAGGCCTTTAATTAATACAGCAGCTTTCTGCTAACTGGCTCAAGCATGTGACAATCAGAAGTGTGGTTGTGTGCTACAGCAGAGCCAATCTGTGGGATGTGCTCCTACCCCTCGCCTTGCGCTGGGTCCCTGCTGCCTGCTCCGTTTTTGTGTTGGTCTCTTTTGAATGCCAATTTAACTCCCTGAATTGGCTTGCTGTGGGGCAAGATGAGCGTCAAAGTTTGTCAAGTGAAAGATGGGAGTGTGTGGCCAGGGAGGGGGAGGCAGTTATGCTGGTCTCCTTTGGCTTGGCTGGTGGCTGCACAGCTGCTAGGCTGGCAGAGCTTTGTTGCACCCTCAGCACCAAAAAAAAAAAGCCAGTTCAGGAGAGGCAAGCTTCTGTATATTAGGCAAACTGCTAATTTAAATGGTTATTTCTAGTGATACATCCTTTTCAACTTGAGCTGCTAAAGACCTTCTTGCAGCAGAGCTGTCAAAAGATTGCGGGGGCTCAGAGTTTGATTGGTTTGGTGGTTTTGGGTTTTTTTTTTTTTTGCCAAATTGTTTTTATGGCTAATAATGAGTGGTCTCTTTAGCACCGACTTAGCACCTTCCATGGAATACGTAAAACAAGGTCAATCCCATTCCCACATTTGTAAGCTCGTGAGGAATTTCTAGTTGGTATTGTAGGTGATGGAGAGAGCAGTGTATTATGATTCAGGTGTGAAGGTGGGAAACTGCTCGTAATATCAAAGTGTTTTTCCAGGACCTTTTCAGTGAATAGTCTTTTTGCTAATTGAAATACTATATAATGTATTTGTGTTCAGCTCCTGCCTGCTATGACATAATGTAATTGCATTTATCAACCAGGTGCTCCTATTATTTTTTGCTAATTTCAGGAGGCTATGCAAATCTATGCTAGTTGTTTACTTAAGAACTACATTAATCCCCAATAAAACCAAAATGGCAGTAAGATTTATGTATCATAATTTTAATTTTATTTTTTTCCCCCCTCTGGAAATTCTGATATGAGTGGAATATATTCTTAGTGCAGCACATTTATATTTAAATAATAAGCCTTCTAAAGAAAGCAATAACAGTCCATTGGAGTGGATTTGCACAGGAATTGGAAAAAGACAGATTACCTGCTTTATAATGCAAGTCAAGGGGATCATTCTGTGTAGTTTGAAGAGGGGGAAAAAAAAACCTCAGGTGATTAATGTTCTTTCAATATTTTCATAAGGAACATACCAAAGTTGTTGACATGCATTCTTCTGTCTGATGGGCAGGGCTATAACGAGGTACAGGAATCGGGGAATGCTTTAACTTTGTGGGTAGACAGCTATGTAAACAACTTGTCTGAGTAGTGATTTAATGATTATGAAAGTACAATTTATAGCAGCTGAGAAGTGGCACGTAGCGTCCACCTCAAGCTCACTTGTCCTCACCTGCCACCTTCTCTGTTGAAGTCAGTGTTGCAGGAGGAGGTCTTCATGACCTTGAGCTCGGGCTCATCCCCTGAGGGACCAGGGTACTTTCCAAAGCTGTACTGGACAGGTGCAGTTGTTTCTATGGTTCTGTGTATGGCAAACCCTCTCTCAGCTGCTTGATAGCCCATCCCTAATGTAATTTACTTTAAACTGCTGTGTATGACAGGCCGGATCTGGACTGCTTAAATATCAGGGAGTGGTTGCTCTGAACCCGTGTAGGAAATAACTGATTTTGCACCCAAAAATGCTTTTTTTTTTTTTTCCCCATCAAGTTTGTGTGTCAGTGTGAAAGATTTTTTTCACACATAAATGATCATGTAAGTCTCTAGACTGACATTTGGGGTAACGTAATTCTTTGTCACATCAGATTTTTTTCCTGTCATTTTCCACGTGCATCTGTGCTGTTACTTGGCCTTCTCTTAACCTTGATGTTACAGTCCAGCTACTGACTGATGGCTCAGCCCAGCGCCCAGACTGCTGCGCTGAGACCTGAGAGAGAGGAGCCACCTCTCCGGTTTGATCCTTTTTAGTAACCTTCTTGACTTTGTTCCCCTCTGAAAATTATCCATCACTTTTCTGTCCAGAAAGTAAGGCATTTATGGACAATCTACTTAGGTGGCATTTCAAAAAGACAGGTTGGTATTAAAACCATTTTCCCTCAAGGACTGTATCTACGCTGCTAGTGAGGTGGTTTTTTAACTTCCCAATGCCTCATGCTACTTTAGAAGAAATGTCACATGTGGTAGATGTTCCCAGGGATTTTGTCATGTCAGCAGAGATGGACTCACTGCTGTGCCCATAGATGTTTCGGGTTGTTGGTGCTATTCCAAAACCGGGCCACCTCATTCTAAATGGAGACACGGATAACTTGAAATATGTATGGGTTTTATTTGAGTTGTGTTACCCTCATAGATAAAATATTGTATCCTCACCAAACACACACTGAGGTTTCTGAGATCTCCTACAGCTTTGTCTGCACGCTCCATGAATCAATTTCCATGATCCTGTGGTTTTTTGTGGGGGGGAATGACCCAACCCAAACATTTGCATGTACCACAAAAAGGTTCTTTCCTCTTATTCCTCCATTCATAATTCCACCAAATTGAATTTAAAATCAAAGACAGAAGAAAAAAAAAAAAACAAAACAAAGACATATAATTGTATTTTTAAGATTCTGACAATGCCATGATTTTTTTCCTGTTATTTAAAAAAAAATGGGGTTCCATTTAAAAATTTTGATTCCTATAAATTAGCTTTGCAGTAGTTTTATTCATTTGGAAACAGAAGAGATTACTTAATGAGAAAACATTCAGAACCATCAAGCATTGGTAAGATTTCAGAATTAAATGAAATAGATTTAGTTTCTTGCATAAAATTAAAATCTGAGCTTAAAAAGATGTCAAAAGACAAAAATAATTCTAGCAGGAATAAAAAGCCAAGAATGGAAAAGCAGAAACCTGTTCCTGAAATAAAGATATAAAATGCTGTAATATTTGGCAGTAAGTAGTTTAAAATTGAACTTAGTTACAATTTCATGAAGAAAGACTACTTTTTAGTCGTCTTTTGAAGGCTTCGGAAACAAAGGATATGGGAAGAGAAGTACAATCTGAAGATTTTTGGTATTTCCCACGTTGTAGTAATAGTGGGTGCCTAATCTAGCCTCACATTTGGAATGAAAGGATGATTTGCCAATTTGCCAGAAGAAATTTTTCATTTAGTTGTGGAAGTCTGGATGTGGTTTAGTAAGATGCATTACTGTAGCTTCTCTAGTCTCTAAATTGGATCTCAGAAGATCTTTCTGGTAAGCGCTGTAAGACCTCGTTTGTGTTTCAACTAGCGCTTAAGCATATGCTGTCAGGGTAGTAGAGCACTGGCACAGGCTGCCCAGAGAGGTTGTGGAGTCTCCTCCCCTGGAGACATTCAAACCCCACCTGGACATGTTCCCGTGTGACCTAATCTAGGTGGTCCTGCTGTGGCAGGGAGGTTGGACTAGATGATCTCCAGAGGTCCCTTCCAACCCCTAATGTTCTATGATTCTGTGATAGTGGTGGTGGAAGCACCTAATTTCTTTTATATGGACATTTGGAGGAGATTTACCATGGGGTGTTTGCATACAACATAATTTCTGCTATAATACTGTGTTTTGTATGTGTGCTGAGTTAAAAGCCAGCCTGGGTAGGAATACTGTTGTCCTGTGTGCTCTGCAAAGATAATGATATAGGAAAAACAAACAGAACACTATTCCGATGATTTAGAGTGGAAGTATATCCTAACATTGAGTTTTAGTTATACTTGGGGGATTTTGGGGGGGATTTTTTCTAAGTATTTGAAGATTGTATGGATACTGCATGCTGGTTCGGCATACACTAAACTACAGAAAATCTTACTCTGTATTTATTCCTGTGGCTGATCTGGACAGTGTGTTAATGGTGGGAATATGTTATTGACCTGATCCTTGCAAATGGCAGCGTGGGCTACTGCTGATTCACCAAAACTGACCCTAGCCAGCGTGGTATTGTTGTTATGGGTCAGACCAAAGCAAATGTTATCCCAGGTAGGGAGTGGGTCTCAAAACTCCCAGATGGATGAGAGAGGTGTGGGGTGTTGTGAGTATTGGAAGCTTGGGAGAGTAAGAGTTCTAGCTCTGAACTGAATTTGAAAAGCACAGATCTTTTTTACTGTACATATCTTCTCAGGTCTCTTGTGTTGATAGAAAAATCACAGATATTACAACACAGCCTAGCTTATGCTGGTATAGTGCTTTTCCTTTATTTTCTTAGTTTGCATCCAGTGCCACAGAATTTCCTGAGGGAAGTTATTTTTTTTCCTTCTTAACCTGAAAATCTTTTTTTACTGTTTTAATGGTATGCTTATTATGCTTATTGTTAAATAATTTGTACAGTAATGGCCATGTCATCATCATGGTTTGATTTTATGCTTTTACTTCTTTGCTTTTCTCTCTTGGTACTTGTTCTTGGATCTGATTAAATAAACTGAAGCTTAAACATCAAATCATTGACCATGTGGCAAATTATTTGCAAGGGTTTTTTTGCACACCCACCCAACCCCT